>ML795365.1:98031-111864 GCA_009831015.1 Picea engelmannii
TTTAACACCTTGCACACGATTCCATGGCTCTTCCATTCACATTCAAATTACATAAATGTGTTTTTGCAATATAAACCCTTCAAAGTCGTATTGACTTGTGAATGTTGGATATATCATTGTCATCATTTCTTCGGTCTAGTTAGCCCGATCTTGCTTTGATAATCTTAGCACTAATTGGATATGCAATGGAGTCATTGTGTCCTCCTCATACCTATATGACATCTTGTTGGTGACGAAAGTCACTCCTGGATTGCAGTAGGAGCAGAGCCCGATGCCCATCAATTTATGTCATGATTAGTGTATGAAAGGGGTGATCAAATGGAAGTAAACTCAGATGATATTGTTTCAACTCTGAAACTAGGCCAGGCATGGATGGGCAAGTGAGGTCTTAGACATACTCCAGACAATGAGTTGTAGTAAGGGTGAGTAGGGGGAAGACTTGTATTAGAGAGATGCAAAGGTCTGTTGTCAACATCAGGTTTCTACAGACTGTAGGAGAATGCATTTAAACGCGATATCTTCTTACATTCAAACATGGAAAACCAGAGAATACAATAGTGCCACAATAAATCCTTTATCATAACACAACTGTAATAATTCATGTGAATCAGTCAATCATGAACTCCCTCAGTATGAGATGAAAACTAGATGGAATAAGGAAATTGTCTTTCATTAAACAAGAAATCTTACATACAGATGCATAACCAGAGAACTAGAGTGTCTGTTAAAACATTACAATCGGGAGATTCGCTCTACCATCGATACTTTACAAAATACAAAGACTGAGTCTATATACTCAGAAAATTCACCTAACAGTGGTGTGCTTAGTCACCCAAGGCTTGGTGTCCTTTCAGCCGAATTCGGACAGATATCCTTCGTCAGATGCCATATTAATTGTGCATGGATCCTGTAAGGGGAGTAGTTGAGCCCTTAAATGCTGAATTAGCGTGCGCAGGCTTCCCTAGCGAGTCGAGGACTCGACGTGGCTTCCATGAAAAGAACCAGTACAGAAGACCATCTCGGGTAGGCTTTCGACCGAGACACCCATACTTTGCAATTAATGAGTGAGGGGAGGTTTCAACCACCCTCTTTATTCTTCATTCACTCCCAGCAGGTATCGAGATCTAGATTACGTCGAACTGGCGTTTGGAGAACACAATGCCCCCTTCTGAAACTCAACTCGGTGCTTTTGGCCTCCCCTTTGTACAATCCTTTTTACTTTCTCAAGTGACCACAGGCCGTGACCCTACGTCTATCTTCCAGAGTGCTTTCGGCGTTTCGGGGTTCGTGGATATGAAGGAGCAAGTATACTTTCTTCAAAATCATGATGGGAAAAATGTTGGGAGAACCTAATGGTCGCTACGCGTCCCCCCACTGATATGATGGTTCTGAACTGATTTGGCAATACTGCGGGCCTAGGTCCAAGATGTCTTCGATGCTTCGCGCTTTGGGGATATGAGAGAGTTGTTCCTTACACTTTGAAATCACGATGGGAAAAATGTCAGGAGGGCCTAATCGCACATCACACGTTCATCCAGGATGAATGGCTAAGATCACTCTCAACGCTTTGGGGCCCATCTCGTTGAATGATAAACATTAGCGCCCCTCCTTTAGGCCTGCTCCTTTGTGACCAGGTGCCAAAACCATGAGCCTAATTCTGGGCATTTTCGGCGTTTTTGGATTCGAGGTTTCGGGAGGTGCAAAGACGAGGTGTGCTTACCCCTTGAACTTTCGAATGCCGACGTGACACGGATGTGTGTCGCACACCCTTCATATGAACGACCCAAATAGTATTCACTATTATAAAAGGGGGGTTGCCCCCATTTACAGGCTCGCTTGATGTGACCTGGTGCTAGGATCGTGGGCTTGGCTCCAAAGGCGCTTATCGACATTTTGTGGTTCGGGCTTTCGAGATGTAGAAAGACGTGAAACCCTCACCCTTTGAACTCTCGAATGATGAAATGCCAACATGACTAGATCTTGCGCCACACATCCTTTGGATGGACGACTGATATCCTTTCTTGCATGCAATAAAGACGCTACCTATCGCTCTAATCCCGGTGCAACTCCGCTAACCATGATTTCCCGTCATCCGTCGATCTTCTTTTATAGATGAATCTGGGTCGTTGACAACATAATTTCATCCTCTCTCTTGATTTTTATCCTGAAATGGGGCTTTACATGCTACGCTTGGGCGTTCTTCGTGCAACCTGCATACCTGAATTCTCTTAGGCCCAAGACAAGAAATGTCGCTAACATTAGGCTCCATGGGGGATAGAGTCATCTCTGTGATTCTCTAAGAACTCATTCCGTAGCTTCAGTGCCTTGTTGTTGGGCTATGGAGTCAGGCTCAAAACATCCCGCTGCTGAAAATACAAGCCGAAAAATAAAAGCAACAACATAAAGATACATGCTCAAAGGAGCTTATTTATATACAATCCTAAACTAATAAAACACTTTACATGGGTCTAGGTAAAAGCATACTTCCACCATAGCCAATCAAGTAACTTCCTGAAGGGAAGCTCTTTCTTTTTGTTGATGATCACTAGTAGATGGTGTAACCATGACAACAGAATGGCTACACTCTTCAACTTCTCCTCACAGGGTGAAGTTGATATGGAATAGGGTGACTCCAAGGCATAAAGGACATGCCACCCCATGTACTCGCTGAAAAGATCATAGAATGAGTGGAAAACCCTATGAAAAGGGTAGCAGCAAGCCTGCTCTGCTCCACGGCTACTCCTACAGGAATAAACTTCATGAGTCTGCATAGGTGAATGGGTGCGCTCCGAGCAGGAAGTCACCTGTTCCACTGGTTCTTTCTGCTCTTCTTCTTGGCTCTCCCCCAGATCTGATTCATATTCATCATAAATAGGGACCATGGGGTGGTTCTGCTTGTTGACTATCTCTTCAGTATCTTTATAGTGATCAAATGTAGGATAAGTTTGTTGCTCATCATCACTATAATATACATTAAAAAGGGGTTGTCCTTCATTGATATGATCCTCCTCCAAAACAGTGATCTCGTCAAAAATTTATGTTTTAGGGATAGTGGGACCTGTTGGTTCTGGCTGCTCACACATAATCTTTTTCTCTTTAATCCTAGGTAAAAATATATCGTGAGAAACCCCCTGGAGGAAAAAGGAAGAATCCTCTTCCACAACTAACCCCTCTTTTAAAAAGAGAGGGTCTTCGTCATCATGAGAAGAGCTGCTAGGAACATCTGCTTCAACCCGATATCCAGGTGATTCATCTACCATGGACCACATTTGCTCTATAAACTCACAATTTCCACAAGAGGCATGTTGATCGTTATGAATATCTAAAAGAATAGAGGCATCTGATATAACGTCAGATGATTCCATCCTAGGGCTAACACAATTAATATCATTCAACACCTCTATTTTTTCATGGAAAATGATTTCCTCCACAGTAAAGGCTTTATCATGGACATGGTCTTCAAGGTCAGCAGAGGCTTCATGAAGCAAAGAAAACTCCTCACAACAGTTTTCAAACAAACAATCAGTTGGATAGTGGTCTTTACAAAATGAATTGAAAGATGTATGAAAACCTGTTAAAGAGCGGATGCTCGCATCAGGAAGAGATCAACACCACTCAAGAGAAGATCCCTTCAATGAACACCTAAAGAGCTTAATCTAGGCATCCTCATGCATGATATTGTGTCGATGAATAGCTTCATGGAAGTCCAGTAAATGCTCAGCTGGTTCCTCCCAACTTGTTGCATGAAATTCAGGGAGGAAATATTCCCATTGGTCTCTATCAGGAAGTGCATTAGGAAACCCAAATATCTGGGAAAAGTCACAGAAAGAAAACCTTTTAGCTAAGATTTTCTCCATATCGAACCAGTGGAGTCACTAATCGATCCTCGAATCATGGAGTCACCAGGTGAAAGATGCGTAGATTCAAATATACCTAGTCCTTGTTCACCATCAAAGGCCAGATCTTAACATTGTCATTACCCCAGGAAGATTCTCAGGCTGAGAAAGAAGATGCTGAAACCTTCTCGAGAAATCTCCTTAGGGTCATCTTTCAGGTGTGCTAAAAATAGCTACAGCTGAAATAGTGAAGTGGAAACAATGGAGTTGTCAGGTGCACAGTAGCAATATTTAAGGGCTATGATGTCTGATGCACCTTCAGAATCAGAGGCTCAATGTCGTTCTGCCTAGGGAAAATCTTCAACTTCATCCCCGACAACGGTGCCAAAAATGTTGGCGATGGAAGTCACTCCTGGATTGCAGCAGGAGCAGAGCCCGAAGCCCATCAATTTATGTCACGATTAGTGTATGAAAGGGGTGATCGAATGGAAGTAAACTCGGATGATATTGTTTCAACTCCAAAACTAGGCCAGGCATGCATGGGCAAGTGAGGTCTTAGACATACTCCAGACAGTGAGTTGTAGTAAGGGTGAGTAGGGGGGAGACTTATATTAGAGAGATGCAAAGGTCTATTATCAACATCAGGTTTCTAGTAGACTGTAGGAGAATGCATTTAAACACGATATCTTCTTACATTCAAATGCAAAAAACCAGAGAATACAATAGTGCCACAATAAATCCTTTATCATAACACAACTACAATAATTCATGTGAATCAGTCAATCATGAACTCCCTCAGTATGAGATGAAAAATAGATGGAATAAGGAAACTATCTTTCATTAAATAAGAAATATTACATACAGATGCATAACTAGAGAACTAGAGTGTTTGTTAAAACATTACAATCGGGAGCTTCGCTCTACCATCGATACTTTACAAAATACAAAGACTGAGTCTATATACTCAGAAAATTCACCTAACAGCGGTGTGCTTAGTCACCCAAGGCTTGGTGTCCTTTCATCCGAATTCGAACAGATATACTTCATCAAACGCCATCTTAACTGCGCATGGCTCCTGTAAGGGGAGTAGCTGAGCCCTTAAATGTTGAATTAGTGTGCACAGGCTTCCCTGGTGAGTCGAGGACTTGGTGTAGCTTCCATGAAAAGAACCAGTACAAAAGACCATCTCGAGAAGGCTTTCGGCCGGGACACCCATACTTTGCAATTAATGAGTGAGGGGAGGTTTCAACCACCCTCTTTCTTCTTCATTCATTCCCAGCAGGTATTGGGATCTAGATTACATCGAACCGACGTATAGAGAACACAATGCCCCCTTCTGAAACTCAACTTGGTGCTTTTGGCCTCCCCTTTGTACAATCCTTTTTACTTTCTCAAGTGACCATGGCGTGACCCTACGTCTATCTTCCTGAGTGCTTTCGGCGTTTCGGGGTTCGTGGATATGAAGAAGCAAGTATTCTTTCTTCGAAATCGCGATGGGTGAAATGTCAGGAGAACCTAACGGTCACTACGCATCCCCCCACTGATATGATGGTTCTGAACTGATTCGGCAATACTGCAGGCCCAGGTCTGAGATGTCTTCAATGCTTCGCACTTCGTGAATATGAGAGATCTGTTCCTTACGCTTTGAAATCGCGATGGGTGAAATGTCGGGAGGGACTAATCGTACACCATGTGTTCATCTAGGATGAATGGCTAATATCACTCTCAGCGCTTTGGGGCCTGTCTCGTCGAATGATAAACATTAGTTCCCCTCCTTTAGGCCTGCTCCTTTGTGACCAGGCACCAAAACCATGAGCCTAATTCTGGGCGTTTTCGGTATTTCGAGATTCGAGGTTTCGGGAGGTGCAAAGACGAGGTGCACTTACCCCTTGAACTTCCAAATGCCAATGTGACATGGATGTGCGATGTGCACCCTTCAGATGAATGGCCCATATAGTATTCGCTATTATAAAAGGGGGGCTGCCCCCATTTACAGGCTCGCTTGATGTGACCTGGTGCTAGGATCATGGGCTTGGCTCCAAAGGCACTTATCGACATTTCGGGAACAGGTTTTCGAGATATATAAAGACATGAAACCCTCACCCTTCGAACTCCTAAATGTCAAAATGTCGACGTGACTAGATCTTGCACCACGCGTCCTTTGGATGGACGACTGATATCCTTTCTTGCATGCAATAAAGACGCTACCTATCATGCTAATCCCGGCGCAACCCCGCTAACCGCGATTTCTCGTCGTCCGTCGATCTGCTTTTATAGATGAATCTAGGCCATTGACAACGTAATTTCGCCCGCTCTCTTGATTTTTAGCCTGAAATGGGGCTTTATGTGCTACGCTTGGGCATTCTTCGTGCAACCTGCAGACCTGGATGCTCTTAGGCCCAAGACAAGAAATGTCACTAACACATCTCATCTAGTGTTCATTGCTCAACTTATTTTTATTTTTATGCAACCCTAAGTTATCTTGGATTGATTTTTCGCAATCGTCATTACCTCACAAAATCTTGTCAATTCAAAAAACATTATATTCTTCCTCTATCTAGTCCAATTCATATTTTGGATGCCTCCTTTGCTTGTCTACTTCAATTCTCATAGTCTCCCGCTGTTAGATCTCATTCCTTGATTTCTTTTATTCAAAAAGAGTTGGACAACGAAATACTATTGTGGTGGGAAATCCCCCTACAGACTAGCATTTAGGGTTATATTATGCATGCAGATAAGACCAAAATAATCCTACTTTCTAGCATCATCCTAGACTTAATCCCCATTTCTTTCAAGAAAATACATGGTTAAAAAAACATACCTTGTTCCCTATGTTCGATGTTGATCCTTCTTCACGCTTGATCACTTGCTAGCAGCTATCCTCCCAAGGATGACCTGCGTACAAAACAAGCAACAAACTCTACATGCATTTGTTCTATAGATTAATGGGTTAGAGATTCAAACATATATTCACTAAACTATGAAGAACTCATATAGTGGGATGGGAAAAGTGTTTCTTTATTATTAACTTTAATGAATCAACTTACAATGTCGAGACTGGCCACTGCTCCGCGAACCTGATCCTAGGCTCCTCTTCAAATGTCCTCCAAATTCTTTGCTTTGTATCTCTCTTTGCAAAAGGATGGATAAAGGGTTGGGACAATGGGAATGTACAGTTGGGCAGAGTTTCTTTACTATTATTCTCCTCTTCCAAATAGGACCCCTAACCCTTCTTTTATAGGCTAGAAGAAGCTGGGTATTTGGACGAACCCTCGACCATGCATGGTCGGGAGTTTCAGTTAACTCACCCAAAGCTGTGTGTTTCGTCGGCAACTTTCCTTTTTTCATGCTTTTGTAGGTACACATGGGTTGTTTTAGGTTAGATAGAATGTACACACATGCAGTAATGGAGTAGGGTGCATGGGCCCTTATAAAAGAGGTTTTTTAAAGAGATGTTCAACAGTTCTTTGGCAAAGAAGGGATCTGAGATGGCCTGATGTCAGGTAAGCATGTATGGTGCAAATTAGGGTTATAACAGATGCCCCCTAATGTGTGAGGTCATAAAAGCATCTAATGCCTGAAATACATTACCAATATTTACCAATGTACCGAACAAGTGAGCCCAGGGACCAGGAACTGGGAGGCACCATATGCAAAATAACAAATGTCTCACTGAGGCGAGCATACCCATGCTTGGGATATAATAGAATCATGGCTACCAATCAAATACACTGTAGATCCATGTCAAATAACTATATAAAGTGTAGCCATGAAAAATACATAATGGAGCTACATATCGAAATCAAAAAGATATACATATAGATTATCCATCTTCTAGAAGTTGATATAGCCTGATTGCTGGAGATGAGATCTTCAGAGCTCGAGAAACAACTTGAAAATCTTCAAAACTCAAGGTAGGAGTGTAATATGAGTGTACGAATTCACTACCCAGAGGTCTTTGACGGCTCGTCGGTCATGGACTAGATAATTTTGATGATCAGACTGAAGGCTTCATTGTTTTCGAAAAGGGACTTGATTGGACATTCAGGATGGTCGGGTATGAGGGCAAGATACAAATTGCAGAGGGGCCGACTCAGGCTTGGTAAAAAATTCCCTTGGACAATAGCATGACAAATGAAGAGACTTAGGCAACATGGCATTAATCATAAGTTTACGAAGCAGGAAGCAACACAAACTCTCCATTTGTTTGGAAGAATAACCAAATGGAGGAGGACACAACTCTATGTAGAGAGAACAGCCTCCTAATGTCGTATTACATCCCATAGTTTGACGAACAAATGGACAGATGTGCTTTATCCAAGGGCGACTCATTATGCTGGCAATAAAGAAAATACTTTTCCCTTCCTGTTTTTGGGGTATATTTGATCTTTTTGTCTTTTTTTTCAATAATTTTGGAAAAAGGAATAAATGAATGTTACGTTACAATGGAGGAACGAGTGTTACAAACATACAAGTTCAAGGTGCAAGGACAAGACTAATGTTCAGAATAATGATACTCGGGAAAAATCCTCTGGGGGCCAAGGGTGTTAAGATGCAGAAGCAAAGTGCTACAAGGCTGGCATATAAGGTATGCAAACACGGTTAACAAAACACACAATGGTAACGTCCTTCGAACTAAGTTTAACGAGCCCAGAGAAGGTAAGCTCAGTGGTTTTTCATATTTATAGAGTCTGAAAAAACGTAAAAGGAGACTCCATTGGGGTACCTTTTTCAAAGATAGTCTAGTCGGTTCAAAAAAGGGGTAAACTACCACCGACAAGACATCTATTCAAAACCATTTTAACGAGTGTGAGAAAGACAAGATCACTCGACCATTTTTTCATTTTTAAGGAGTCTGAAAAAAGCTTAACTATGGACTCTGTTAGGAATGTTCTTCTGGACCAGTCTAACGAGTGTGAAACAATAAGGTCACTCGACAATCTTTTCAATTTTAGGGAGTCTGAAAAGAGCTTAACTATGGACTCTGTGGGGGTTCCTTTTTTCGTAAATTTAGTCCCTCAGGCCCAAAAAAGGGGTAAAATGATACCTGAGAGTACTCTTCTAGAGAACTGAAGTTCCATAGAGTATACCTGTGTTCGTACATTTGACCGTCCGGACCAAAAAAGGGGTAAACTACCACCAAACAAACATGACTTCAAATTTCAGTTTAACGAGCGTGAAAGGCCACAAGATCGCTCGACAATCTTTTCATGTTTAGAGGGTCTGAAAAGGGCTTAAAATAAGACCCGTAGAGGTAACTTTTCTCATTTAATCTGGACGAGATCAAAAAGCATAAATGCAGTCTCACTGGATGTTTCTTTTGGATCTCAAAGCGAGCTTGAAAAACAACAAAGTTATCTCATGATCGACACTTTGTGGGTCGATGTTGGGTATCTCCTTGGGGGAGTAGTATGCTCCGACGAAAACATTGTCTACGCCGCTAGGGATTTTGAAGATATTGATCGGTATGGTTTCAGCGATGGTTTCCATATTACCCTTAGTATAGACCTCATGTGTAGTTAAGGGATTAATAGGACAAGACCTATCTCCAGTCATAGTCAAGGTGAATTCTTCGGCCTCAATTCTACTTAACTCTAGGAGGAAGTATGATCTATGATGAAGATCATCCCAGGGTTTGTCTGGGATAGTCATTGCTTCAATTACTACTTCGCCAAAGGGCAAGACTAATTCTAACGAATCGGTTTCAGTGAGAGAACCATGAGCCCAAATAGGCTCTAGAGGCAGATCTATCTCTTGTGCATGAGTTGGATCTGGGTTGGCTGAAGTTTGATGGACTAAAGAGTATGCTACTTCAGTTGTAGACAAGGGCATGGACATGCCCAGATGCCCTGTCCCCTACATCGTGGCCGATGGGGAAGGAAGTATCCATGGATCGGTGAAGCAAGTCATGAGAAATGATGAAACTTGGAAAATTTCAACCTTATGGCGGTCGGATATGAACTTGAAATCGCCTTGAGGGGGTGGGTAATCGAAGGTACCCATCAAATATGGGCACAAACCAACCCATACATTGACTACGCCTAGTTGAGGATTATCAATCATTGGGACCGCGGACACCCCCAATGAAGGGTCAGATCTGGAGAAAGACAATTGATCAATGGTCACAATCCGGTCCTCATGTGGAAACAAAAAGACTCGGAAAATTGTAGCAACCATTTCTTGCATGGCATAAGTCCAACTCCTTCCTAACAAAATATTGTAGTCAAGAGACGTGTCGACTACCTCTACCTCAACACACATGGTCTTCCCTCCCAATTGCACAGGAAAAGAGGGAATGATACCATGTGGTTGGAATGAATGACCATCGAAAGCAGTGAGAAGAGTGGGCGACAAAGACAAAATGGGTTGGCCAATGGCCTTCCAACATGCCAATGACATAACGCATGTCGAAGCACCCTCATCAACCACCGTGCGAAAAATATTTCAAGTAAAAGTTTTCATGGGGTGAGCCACTACTATCTGAAATGCTACGTGGTATGGAAGATGAGGTTTTAAGTCGGTTTTATCTAGCATGATGGTACCCAGATTACAAGTCTCGGTAGATCCTAGGGAGGTTAACAAAGCTTTCCTCTTGGAAGGGCAGCTTTGGAGGACCTCCAAAGTGGACATCGCACAAAGGGTTTGAGACAAATCTTCCATCACAGAATAGTTCTGGGCAACCCTTGTGTATAATCATGCTCTCTAGTTGATAGAAAAGCATCACCCTTCATCATATATACATTCACGGATGCAATATTGTTTGAAGACAAAGAGGGTCCTTGACTACCCCCTTCCACGCTTGTAGAGGCCTGGGTTAGGTTTTGTCCATGTTGAAATGGATTTGTTAACACAACAGGATGTTGTTGTGTCACAAAATTCTGGGCCTCTGCAAGCCAAGGACATAGGTGGGTCGGGTGGTCTTCCGCACACAGGTTGCACAGATACCTCACCTTTTGTTTCTCAGTGTTGCCCCCTCTAACATTATTAGTGGGTTTCTTATCCCCCTTACCCTTCTTTCATTGTTTTTTCTTTCCTTCAGGCTGCTGGGTCGCCTTTGGATTAGTCGATTGCACTCTGTGTACATCCGATGTTTTGGTAGGGGGAGAAACAAAAGAAGTAGTTTGGCTGGCCGTTGTGTGTTGTATAGACAATTGTTGCAACTTCATCATCAGTTGCTCAACGGGATTTGTTTGTGTTGAACCAACAATACCATCGGCATGTGTTCCAGCTCTCTGTCTGGTGTTATCAAGTATTGAGCGTGGCACATCTGGAAAGATCTTGTATAATAAACCAGACTAAGAATAGATTAGCTCAAGTTTTTGAGCTCTCATGATGGTGTCTTCTTCGAAAAATACTCCCGACGTCGCGACGTCATTGGATAACTGTGGGACCAAAGACTTAAGGAACCACTCAAGCAGGAATGCTAGTGGGACTGGTACCTTAATTAAACTCTTTCGGTGTCTCCATTCTCGGATGTGATCAAAGATATGGTCTGCTTTTGTTTGTGAGAAATTGGCCAGCAATTCAGTGACAGCATCATATCTCACAGGTAACTGGAAATGGTTTAGGAAAGCCATCACCAATTCGTCGAAGGAAGAGTATCTTGAGTGATCGAGCTCAATGTACCATTTCATGGCACTCCCAATGAGAGTACATTGAAACAATCGCAACTGTACGGAGTCATCTTTCAATGAGTTAGATGAGCACCAAAGATGGAAGGTAGTCACATGATCTCCTAGATCTTCGTTAGGCTTAGCTTCAAACTTTGGTATGTCCGAAGGAAACTTCATCGGCATAGGATGCCAATGCGGATCATGACAGATAGGGTCATTCAACAACCTTGTCAAGTTTGGAAAATGCAAGGTTGCCAGGAAAGGTAGCTTGGGTTGTTGGTGATAACCGGGGAAAAAGGGACCTGGAGTTTGACTGGCACTAGGTTGCCAGAAAAGTTTGTCTGTTGGCCTGGGTTCTGGTAAAAACCATGGCCATGGCTAGCGTATGGATTTTGCATGTCAGGATACATCGTCAGCTGATTTCCAAAATAGGACATAGATAGTTGGGCATGCATTACATTTGAAGGACTTTGGGAAGGATTGACCCATGTCGGTCCCGTGGGGATAGGCATAGTGATTTGTCCAGGGTTCCATTGATTGTGAAAATAATTACCCCAGATCGACATTCCTGACGAGGGAATGGATCCCTGCCAAGAATTCCAAGGACCTAATGCAAAAGAAGTTCTTGGGTATGCCCCATGTGCAGGAATAGTACCCTGCATAGGAATAGATTGTCTGAAACTAGGGTTGCCCCCAGTTGGGAAAGTAGCGGATGAAAAGATGTTGTTACCAAACGCACCGAACAAAGAAAATGGTGTCAAACCTACTGGCATATTATGCGAAGGTATTCCTTGACTCCTTTCTCCAAGTAAACTATGGTGTGCAGGTGGCTCAACAGATTGCTAATGCATGCCACCGAGTGAAGGGAATGAAGGAGGTATATGACCTCCCTCGTAAGGGAAAGCATTAAAAGGAGCAGGAGTGCCCCCCATGTGTCCTTGCAGAGGAGCATTAGAGCTCCCTGCCCCCAGACCTGAAGTCTGTGAAGTGGAGTAGGAAAGTACAAGACTTGTACCTGAACTAGGCATCCCATATGAGAACGGAGGTCCTGTCGCACTTGGTGTGAAAGGGGTTGTGGCCACCACCAGAGACGAGATCGTACCACTATGTGATGTAGATGCAGTAAATACCATGGTGGCTCAAACTGGTGACGGTGGGTTAGGAGGTGGAAACTCTCCTGTGGTGACAATCGTAATGGGAATTGAAGAATTCCCAGAAGGAGTAACAACATTTGTTTCCATTGTTGTGTGCGACACTATTTGGCACTTGTAAGGATGATTCAGTACGATGGTGGGTGCCGAAATATCAGTGGTGGAGGTTTCAACCAAACCAAAATCTTTCACTCCAAGGTCTAAAATGGTCGATTCCTCTGGATGTTGGTCGGGCACAATTCCTTGTGACCCGGTTGCTTCAAAAGACCCTTGTTGGTCTAGCTTTCGCCTTAGTGGTGGCGGGGGTGGCTCCAGTGTAACCGGTGGCAGGCCAAGAAGCCTTCGTGACTGGTAGAGCTCATGATCCTCCACTATGTGAGAAGATCAAAGACACTCTAGGGCATTCTAGTCATTCAAAAACAACACACACTAAAAAGTCCCTATAAGATAAGACAGGCAAACACTAAATTAATTGGAAGAACAGTTACAACAACCAACACTAGAGAAACTTACTAGTGCAAGTGAAACTTGAACACAAAATCACCCTCCAGGTATACTCTACAAAGCATGGCTTGATGTCTTTCCTAGGTACCATGATATACCCCCGCAGTCACCTGTGTATGTCCTTAAAAAAGATAGGCAACTAGGTTGTCAGCGTGCGAACAGTCACCAGGCAGGTATAGTTGAAAGTCGGGTAGACCATAATGAGCAGGGTATTGAGCCTGAAACCTGTCAAGGGTATCAAAAGAAAATGGTTTGGAAGAAAAATAAGGACCTCGAATAGATTTGAGACCCACGAAGCCCCGTGGAAAATGCAATTGACGAAATCCTAAAACAATCCCTCTATATGTGTTCTCCACTACGATTGGTCCAGCTTTGGAGGGGTTATCTCCACTACCTTTCCACACGTGACCTCATGTTTATCCCCTGTGTTAGAGGGTGGTCCCGGATAACTTTCACGATACTGGACTTGGAAACTCTCTAACTCAGACTCCAATGTTTGATTTTAATGGCCTTGAAGAGTTTCCTCTCCAACCTAATCCAAGGCCCTAATCCTGAACTAGTTGGTTAACCCTACAAACATAAAAGTCTAATGATTTTTAGATTTAACATTAATTTTATGGCTTGTCTTACATCAAAGGGTATGAAAGTGAAACTAGTGATGTTTGAAAGACGAAAGTAAAAATGAACAGAAAGCTGGAAACAAAAATATTCACTTAACGCAAATTTTCA
>ML795365.1:145009-168115 GCA_009831015.1 Picea engelmannii
TGTTTATTTCGATGTGATAATAGATAGTGAAAGCTTTTGTCTTCAGGATTTATTGTGAGTTGAAATAATCCATTATTGCATGTTGTCCATATCTCATGTTTCAGATATAATACAGGGTGATCATCGATTCAATTCAAATCATGAGATTTATCTCTAATTTTCTATTGAATGTTTGAATACAAGTTCTTATAGTAAGACTTATCTCATTGGAGTTACTTGTAAATCATAAGATCATGGTGACTGTGTCCATTATATGTTCTGTTATCAAAACTCAATCTCCAACATATTGTTTCACATTTATTCGGAGCAATATTAAGATCCGTTACAGGTTTACTTCTCGGATAAAGGTGGTTGGATATTCTCTATTGTATAGACGTTGGATGCATCAATAGGTTAGTTTGTTATTTTATTTCATTTGTTTGCTTATTATAGCAGTTTTTACATATAGAATGTTTTCCACTATCTATATCTCTTTGTTTAATTAAGTAGTTTAATATTTGATTTTATGAATGTATACATACAAGAAAACAAATCAAAAATAAATAGTGTTTTCTCTTACTTTATTACTGTTGTTAAAAGAATCAATTTACATTCGATTTTTACGAGTTTAGATTAAAACCCGTGATTTGTATATATTGTATATATGATAATAGAACTATCATATAAATATTTCAGTGATTATTATTTAGTAAGTTATTATATTTCTTTTAGTTATTTTTTTCTTCCCTTAGGACTTTAGGGCCAATGGAGCCATTAAACCCATCAGGGTGATTTAATTAAAACGACTTGGGTTAATTAGACAACCCCAGACCGGATTCACTCTTCTAGTTGACAAGCGGTCATTTTCGCCCGTCAACATAACTCTAGGAGACAAAGAAGCAAGCATTGACAGTACAGGCACAGTTGAAGCTCCTGTCAGCAGTTGAAAGAATGAAAATATCTTAGGAACAACACACTGCTCAATAGAAGGTCCATACCTTACAGATCAAAGTCATGGAAGTGACTCAGAGGCTCTAGACAGTCCAAGATGCAGCTTGCCAACTGTTCAAAGATATTGAAGGATGAGGATCATAGTTGGAACAAGTAGTCACTTTAGTAGAACAATGCTTAGAGGGACCTATGAATGAGGAAGTTATTCAAGAGTTCACTGAGTAGGAGGCCTTAGTGAAGAAGTAGGTCAAAGTAGCTCGAGCCAAGCTCAAGGATTTTGAGGCAGAGCTACCCAGATCAGAGTGACTCAGGACGAGTCACAGGTGATTGTTGGGGGCCTGTTGGCCCTTAACCAAGTTTTCAAGATCCTTGGTCTAGTTTGACCTATTTTGGGACTTTGATAGGCTATCGAAGGAAGAGTGCAAGTCGAACGGGGAAATCATGGGATCTCGAACCCGTTTTAGGGATTTTTGGGTTTTGGTCTTATGTAACAGGTATGGGGATGTCGGCCAATGGGTTTACCCATGTTTAGGCCCATTTTTTAATGTATAAATAGAAATCTAGGCGATGTAAGTAAGTGGTGCAATGCTAAGCACAAAGGTGTGATGCTAATTGCTAAGAGATAGTGAAGGCCAATGTGCTAAGTGCAAGTAATAGTTGTAAATGCTTTTGTTCATACTATGTGATACTTGCAAGGCTAAGTGCAAGTGACTGTAAGAAATTGTGTAAAGGCTTTGTGCTGTAACCTAGCTCAGGGAAGGAGGATCTGGTGAGGTGCACGCAGATGTCCTGTCCTATGTAGAGTAGGACCTTTTGATCCTCTGTGCATGTAGAATATTGACAGAAGACAATAAAGAGAAGAAGAGTTGGTGGATGTATCCGGAGGCTGTGGATGAACCACGTATATCATGTGTTATGGTTTTATCGTGCATTATGGTTGTTTTATGGTTCATATGATTAGTACTTAGTGTAATAATGTATGCTTAGATGAATATGATAGCTTAGTATCTAATGATGTGAATGAGATGATATATTTAATCTATGTTGATGTGCTTAGTGCTTGAATGTGTTGAATCTTGTTGAATACTACGCTGCGCTATAATTAGGTTTTATCTGCACTGTAGACAAAGGTTAAATACTAATGAATGACAACTACTAAGTGCTTTGTTAGAATATTGTAATCACATATATGTGTCCCAACTAAGGTTGTAGACACTGGAGTCATGTAACCACCTCTGCCTCTACCTCGGGTGAGACTTCATCTGCTTCGCAGGTGTTTCCAAAAGGGTCGATAGTTAGGGTTTTGTTGGTGTGTTGTTGAAGCGTTGAACCCTGGATCTTCCCCTGTGCCAACAAGTTGCCAAATATTCCATGTAGAGACCCGGGATTATTTAATGGGAACGGATTCCAACACTTCACATGTATCCAAATGCACATATTTTTAGGCATGCATTGATTTTGAGGTGGAATGAATTCCAATGAAGGGTACAAATTTTGAGGTTATTCATATGTCTCAATTTTCATGCTAATAAAAGGTTAAATATATTGTCTCGTAAAGTGTGCCATGAGGTATAATGACGGAACCTAGGCAACTTTATACTCATTTTTCATGATTTTTCACAAATATCGTGAATTTGAGGTATATTTTTTGATTTGAAGTAAATTGTAAAATTATTTTCTCAATTTACCATTAATGAGCATTTAATGCATTTTTTTGTGTGTCAAAGAGGGCATAATTGAGCCAGTTTGGAAATTGGTCAACTTTATAGTCAAATTTCTCAGAATTTCGCAAGTATTTCATTGATGAAATTATTTTCTTGTTTTGAGTTATGGAATTAAATAAATTCCATTAAAATGGCTCTATGCAAGAACATGTTGTCATGTATTTTGGTATTTGGATATGATGAAAGAAATTTTTATTGGATTGAATGGAACTTAAAGATGAAACAAAAGTATGTTATCTCTATGTAATTTGAAGTTATTTTATTTTTTGTTGTGTCATCTCATCATTCAACAAACTAATCATCGACTTATGAGTTTTTAGGTAAAAAACACATCATTAGAATTCCGCAAACCACCCCAATGCGATCAGTAAATTATTTTGGATTAAGTTAGATATTGTGTTATCCTATGGATTACCTTAACCAATCACTAAGTCTAAATTGTCACCTATATTTGTGTTATTCATTTAGGATATTAGTAATATATCCTCAAGTGATGACTAATGAGTTAATTAAGATTTCCTAGCCTAGTCATCATACATGATTTCAGGATCTAGAAAAAATCTCTCTAAGGTGGCATCACCCATTGTACTATAAATATGTACCATTGGTTTGAATACAAAAGAGTTGGCTATTGAGCCTTTTTCTGCCATCTTGTTGTTCTTGTTTATATTTTATCAATTGGTATCAGAGCTTCTTTGTTTTATCAATTGGTATCAGAGTTTCTTTGTTTTATCAATTGGTATTAGAGCCATGGTGAAAATTGTGAAGGAAGAGAATTGATGATGTATTGAGGACTGTATCGAGGACCGTATCACAAACTATATTGAGAACCATATCATGAATTGTATTGAGGATTGTATCATGGATTGTATCGAGAAATTTAACAAAGACCATATCATAGTAATATAGTCTGCCCAGTATTAGGTTTGCAGATGAGAATAGACCCTTGATCTGGCGATCAATCTAGTATTTTCTCGTGCTTTGGTGTTATCACAATGATAGAGATACAAAGGTAGTTTGAAGTTGCATAGTTTATGTACAATGTTTATATAATGAAATTATTTTATGCTTACACTGTATGGTAAATTCCTCTCTATATTTTGTATGTTTTCCTTCCCTTGTAAGATTGAAGGTGAGTCGAAATGCATTCTTGAGA
The DNA here is from genome assembly GCA_009831015.1 of Picea engelmannii. NCBI lineage: Eukaryota > Viridiplantae > Streptophyta > Pinopsida > Pinales > Pinaceae > Picea > Picea engelmannii. Next base: position 148,820 of record ML795365.1, read on the forward strand.
TCAATGAACGAGTTTAGGGTTATTGATTGTTAAATAGAAATATTATTTGGAATCTCTGTGTATATCTGAGATAAAGGTGGACAGAGAATGGAGCTATTCATAAAGGTTCGAAGTCAAAGACTCTCTAAATTTGCACTCGTCCATTATTAAGAGGTAAAGAATACCACACATCTAGATTTGGCACACAAAGATCCACCATTTGTAGATCTACCACAAAGAAATCTTCCATCCAACGATTTTCCACACAGAAATATGCCATATCATGAGATAATCAGCGTACAAAGATGCAAATGAATAATTTCCTGTAGTTTCCTTTGACGCGTGAAGGAGGAGATCCTGTAGCTTCCTTCCAACCACTAGATCAAGTTTTCCCTCCTCTGCCAACTTAGTCAAATTCATCCCATACTCTTAAAGTGTTGGTGTCTTGTTGTTACTAATTCCAAGTCCTGCCACAACTCTATCATCATACCTAATTTCTCCCACCATGTAAACTACTTGCATGCAAATGTTACTTGGGTCTACTCCAAGAGTTTCAAGCACACGAGCTGCAACACCTTCACCCTCCCTTAGTAATCCCAAAATAAGGTGCTCAGATCCTATGTAATTATGGCCAAGTTGTCTGGATTCCTCTAATTACAGTTCCAATATGCAATTTACTCTGGGAGTGAATGGAATTTGCATAACAACAAATCCGTTGCCTTATGTGATCTGGGCCAGAGTAATAAGAGAAGTCAAACATTCTTTGCAGTGCTTTATAATTTTCAGTATGACCAATCCATCAATATGAACCAATCTGAGTGAAGCGACCACCTCTTTCGAAGCAATATCCTATGCAAACGACCTCATCCCATGTTGTGCCATGAATTCCGCCATGGCTGTGTTGCAGACCCAATTAATGAACATGAGCATGTTGCAAAGAAGGGAAAAGAAAAGACACAGTATGCCTTTGGTGGAAGTTGTGAGTTAGTGTAGATCATAACTTATTAGCATTGATTGGAAAAGGAGATCACCATTGAAAGTAAGAGGGAGAAACCTCAAAGGCGCACCATTGGACAACGATTTTAGTCCAGAGAAAATATTGTTCGCAGAATTTGGTGAATGGCAACGTCAAAGTTAACATAGTAAAGGGAATTTCCAGATGCGTGAGCTAATAGTATTGAAATTATGGTGGTAAAATATTTCAAAAGTAATAAATGCAATGAATATTTGATTTGATCCATAAGCCTACGATCTGAAAAGAACACCTAGACCCAAATTGGTCTCTCCTTCCTATTTGGGTGGTCTCAGTATGCCTGGTGATCTGAATTAATAGCTCTCTCCTATTTCCACGTCAATGGCCCACTTTACTTTGGGGAAATTTCAAAATTGAACTTCACTCAACCACATCCAATTCACTCTTTTCATTTACAAGTCTCCAAGCACATTTTTTCATGACATGTATTTTAAAAATCATATTTTTTTACTTTTTCATACAAGTAATAAAACAAAAGATGCCTCTTATATATATTTTTTGGTGTAAAAGTGTTTATAGAAATTCATATTTATATATAAATGATTTTTGAGAAAGTGGTAGGTATAAGGGTGAATACGTTGACTTGTTGGGGTAATTGTTCTAAGTATATTCTCAAAAGACAATTGTCATATCTAGGTACTTTAAAGCCTAAGTAATGAAAGTGATGTAATTGGAAACCAAACATGGTTGTTGGGTACATGATATGTGAGACATGAAGATAATTGAAGACTTTTGTTAAAGCTATTGTATTGGGCACAATATTATGATCGCAACAAGAATAGAATAATAAAATATTTCTTTTGTTGCTTGTATCCTAGATCCGCCCTAAATTGAATAAGGGGATCTTAGGTACATCTTGCGTAGTGCATTGTGGTGAATATTTGCATTGTTTATTTATGATGTTTAATGTCTAGTTTTGACATAAACATGTTTGTAATGTATCATTTAACACATCATACATTGAGTACAAGGAAATCAAATTCAGGCACACAAATTAATGAAAATCAAGCACATATGATCAAGCCTATGTGAAGAACATTCTCAAGCATTCAAGTCGACAACCACATCACTAATGGACAAATAAAATATTTTGAACTCAACACATCATGGAGAATTTGAAGTTAAATTGTAACTTGCAAACAATGTTTGTTGTAAGATTACTTAATCAAGTTGATTTGTACTCGAAATAATTTATTTGTAAGTGAAATTAAGTTGAGTTGAATTGAATTTGTCATAAGGTGCATTCTTGGTTGAACCCGACACCCACAACTTGATTGTGTCATTCTATTCTAGAGTCTATAGGTTGAGTGGTTGAAACTCAAATCATTGTAAACATCAAGTTTTCGGGTCCATTTTCGGTAGTATCTGACACCCTCAACTTCTTGGAAGAAAGAAAGAAAATTTCAAGTGAGTGAATACAAGCGAGCGTAAATTTCAAGTGAGAGAGTTGTAGACAATCCTTCTTCTGTCGAGTCAAATTGTAATTAGGATCTACCTTCACAAGGAGACCTCATTTAGTGTCTTTGAAATGGCTCAAAATCTAGAATTATTAGATTTATTGAACACTCTAATAAACGCCATTGAGTACAACACAATGATATTGAGCAAAGAAACTCTTCAATTAGTGATAACTTGTTTGCAAGTGATGCAAGCCAAAGTTAGAATTGTTCAATCTCTATCCCAACTATTGAATGATGAAATCATGGATCTCAAAAATCAACAACCAGTGAAGTGTTCTGAACTAGTTTTTTTTCAGCACAATCCTCTCTATGATGATGATGATGATTTTTTTTATCATCAGTCAGCGAAGGAGAAAATTAGTAAGAAAAATCCAGATGCATATGAAGATGAATCTATTCATGAACCTACATTTCAAGAGTTTTTTTTTTATTTTAGTGAAGAAAACCTTTCAATGTTGCAACAACATACAGTGAATCCACTTCCACATATTTTAAAGAAGCAGGTTAAAAATAATCTTTCCAAGCCCATCATCATAACTTGGGAAGAAATCATTTACAACAAGAATATAACGAGACTTGGATATGACAAGGAATTTACCTTTCATATTCCTGATTATTCAAAACCAATCAAGTTTCAAAGTGTTGGATTCCTTCAAGAAGATTCACTTTCACATGTTCAATTTCATCATCATAATGAGACATGCCAACATTGTAATCAATTTTGTCACAAGGAGAATCATTGTTTTGATCTCCATCCTTTCCAACATTGTGGCAAGCATAACCATTCTTCATACAGATGTTCAACACTAAAGAAACCTAAAATGTTGAAGATTCACTACGAGTTGATTGATCCTTGGAAATGGTCATCAACAACCAAGTGGTTATATAAGTCTTACCGTAGAATTCAATCTCAAGTAAAGACCAATCTTGTAGAACATGGCATTTTTTTACTTCACATAAGTGGTCCCCTTATGGCATAGCTTTCGAGCATGGCCCTCATGGGATGAGATAATGTGTGGTTGTTTCCACATGCCCACTTTGTGTTGTACTCAAACAAAATAAGTATGGTACTCTCTTGAGCATAGAAGGTGGGAGTACAATTATGAAAATATCATGCACCTTAAGGGGGGGAGTTCAAAATTCCAGTGACGATGGTTCATGAAACCACTTGTGGTCTCTCCTTTCAGCCGACAAAGGGGGGAATTGATGATGGAATTAGTTTTCATACTAAAATTTTTGACAACAATATGACAAATGGGCATGAAATTTTCCAAATGGGAAACTGTGGTCTGTAGATGACAAACTTTAGCAAAATTATGGTTCAATAAGTTTAAGTTGAATCATACATAATTGGGATGTTGATTTTTATTTTGAGAGTAATGATGTGGAAACTTGGTTCACATAGATGATCACTTGACCTAGCAGAGGACAAGAAGATACTTCTGCATTGCAGCTTGACATTTGATTGAGTTTTCAGGCATTTTCAGGGATGTGTCAAACTAGAAGTTGATTCACTTCTCTTGGTTTGCTCCCATCAGATTGGAGTTTACATTAAGTGAACAAATTGCATGCATCCCAGCTCACATGATTACATAGTGATATTTTCCATAGATGGCATACTTTGGCAGGATTATGGTTCAATGACTTTCAATTGAATCATACACATTATACGTTGGGATGTTTTTGGACACCTAAAAGTGTCAAAATTGGTTAGTGGTCATCCAAAAACTATCAGATACATGGTATCAATTAGTTAGTGGTTATCCCAAACCACATATTCAGAGAGCACTTTCAGTGATACACTGATAGTAGAGTGGTGATACTACATGTTCACCAATTAGAAAAAGACATTAGATTCTTATAGCTCAAATACTTGGCAAAATGATTGAATTGTCAAGCAATCAGGGAATGTTCAGATATTGTAGTTGTTCACTTCCATATCTCAGATCTCTTCTAGTTCATTTCATATGAACCATTCAACATCTATATTAGTGATTTTTCAGGCAATTCTTCATTGAGGCTCAACACATGAGTTTCGATATGAAGACTTGGAAATGATACAAGTTTATGCTTTATTGTTGGTATTATTGATCAGAATTGTGATTGAGGGGGGATTGTTAGCCTATGGCTTACCTTAACCAATCACTAAGTCTAAATTATCACCTATATTTGTATTATTCATTTAGTATATTAGTAATATATCCTCAAGTGATGACTAATGAGTTAGTTAATATTTCCTAGCCTAGTCATCATGCATGATTTTAGGATCTAGATCAAATCTCTCTAAGGTGGAATCACCCATTGTACAATAAATATGTACCATTGGTTTGAATACAAAAGAGTTGTCTATTGAGCCTTTTTCCACCATCTTGTTGTTCTTGTTTATATTTCATCAATTGGTATCAAATCTTCTTTGTTTTATCATATTGCATGTTTATACTTAAAGAAATAAGTGGTGTCTAAGGATTTTCAGATCAATTAGATCCTATCGCCCCTCAATGACAACTTCCTAAAATCCTAACATAGATCGAAGTTTTGAAAACTTTGCTTTTGTAAGAGACTTTGTGAAAATATCTACAACGTGATATTCTGTAGGGAAAAAGAGAACTTCGATAACTTGATCATGAATGAGATCTCTAATGAAGTGCATGTGTAGGTTGATGTGTTTGTTGTGCTAATTTTGAACTGGATATTTGGTGAGCTTGATGGAAGTTTGATTGTCACACCAAAGGGTAGTTGAATGTTTTTGTTGGAATCCAAACTGTGAAAGGATATATCGAAGAAACAAGGCTTCTTTACTTGCATTAATTGTTACTCCTTAATATACTTCTACTAAAGAAATAGCAATAGCCTATTGTTTCTTACAAGCCCAAGTGACGGGACCCAAGGCTGAAAACATAACTAGCAGTAGACTTATGATCATCAAGGTTGTCATCCCAATGTCAATCAATGAAACCAACCAACAGGGAGTCCCCCCTTGATCTAAATTAGATCCTTTCCTAAATCACTACTACATATGACCAAATTTTCCATGATTTTATGTTTGTATTGCCACACATATATGTCGCACTTTCCACAAATGCAAACAGTTTTTTTTGTGGAAATTTTTTCATCACTATATCCACGCATTTGTTTTTCTTGGAAACAACGATGAAATCAAACCACCACATGTCACCATCTTAAAAAGAGGAATACTTTTTTCCAAAAAACAAATCATGGCAATAGTGATGAAAAAGTGTGGCAATAGCAATGAAAAAAGTGTGTCAAAGTAAAATCCCCACCATTGGCTTGTAATGAAGATGCCATACTTGTGACGAAAAAGCATGGCAAGTAGCAATTAAAGATCGTTTCAATAGTGACGAACAAGTGTGGCAGAGTAAAAACACCCATCAATAGATTGTGACACAGATGCCATACTTGTGACGAACTATCGAAATCTCCTATCACATACTTTTTTGTGGATAAGGAAATCTCGGTTATGATTTTGAAACATGGTGCTATATGAGGGCATCTTCTATCTCATTTTCCAACATTAAATAGGCAATCTCAATATTATTAGCAAGTTTTGTGTATTTAACTATCACTGGAGAATCAATGAGAGCATCATTAATTTTCTACATATCTCTATTCAAAAACGGACGTTAAACAACAAAAAATACTGATTCCGTGAAGATTTATGTCGTCGGATTCTGGCCAAAAAAACCATTTCATAGAACAGTTAGACAACGCCCAATTTTGCATGTCAATTTTGAAGTGGGTGTGGGAGCATCTCAACTCCAAATTCTCACACCTACCAACGTTCTCGCCATCCATTCAAATTTTCCATGTCGATTTTGAAGTGGGTGTGGAAGCATATCAACTCCAAATTCTCACACCTACCAATGTTCTCACCATCCATTCAAAGAACCGTGGAAAATTTGGTCATGCAACTTGAATATATCTAGTTTGAGGCTATGTCGATCAGTCGACCTACAAAGAAAAGGAACAATTATTGATCAAAGATAACCCTTATTTCTATAATGCCAAGGTTAGGAGAGAATTCATGGGCCTGCCGCCTAATATATGTTTTCTTATCAAGATATTGAGACATGGGCACATAGTTAGAACCCATATATGTTACAATCAACCAATTTGATTGCGCTAGTATTGGAGTGAGAATTTCAACAATGTCCAAAAGGTTCAAAATCTAAGTAATGGTCATGTAGTAATAAGACAAGGGCATAAATACAAAAAGTAAAATGAACCTATATCTAAAGTTCAAACCATTAAAAATTATTAAAAACATCTTCATATATGCAACAAGTTCAAGAAATCTTGATGAAGTAGCACGATAATTCTATCAGGTGACACACAATGACATGTGAACAGTTGATTTGTTAAGTTGAAGCACAATTAGAATATTATTGATTCATGTTACTTGAAAATATGGATGGATACAATGTGTCACTATAAGGTCATCAATGCTTGTCTTTCCTAAAACACATGTTACAACGTACTATAAATAATTCAAAGTGAAGGAACCTTGAAGCGAGATAGACTTAGGGAAGCATGACATTGAGAAGCCAATAAACCTAGGAAAGTGTGAGAAGGAATATGGCACTTACGACTTAATTCAAAGGCATCTGGAACTTACGATTTAATTCTTCGATGTTGTAGAACCATAATATATTGTTGGACATGAATACTATCATTATTTTTGACAATTTTCATTACTTGTTGAAACTCAACAAAAAAAAAGACAATCTACAAATTAAGATAATTAGATATTCAATTATTTTCGAAATTTATCACCAGTAGCAAGAGGTTAATAGCATGTTCTCCTTGCTCAAGGGACTTTTGGAGACATTGTGGGACAATATTGGATGACATAGACCTAATTTTCAAGACAATGAAGATGCACATATACAACTACAACAAAGAGCTAGTTTGGCTTATGATTTTTGAGAGAGACAAATTTTATGTCCATTTTATTCTTTTGTGCATTTAAGCATAAATTCATTACAAAAACATCAAATTAAAACATAGTCAAAGATTTACTTGTTCCTTCATTAAATCAAATGCTACAAATTAGAAACAATTCGATTATAGGCAATAGTAGAACGCAAAGGGTTACTAATTGTTCTTATGGTAATTGGAAGGTCTCTACATGATCAACCCCATGCAACATGGATGAATGTGCAATACATGCTTTCTCAAAGGAAAACAATACATGATTATCAATAAATAAAACTTCTAAAATGCATGGTAAAAAGCATAGTTATCTTTGAAGATGTCTATGAATGATTTTTGGACATGGGAATATTTTTAGAGGCTAACATATTCTTTGATCCATTCTTAGACTTGGGGTTTTATGCTCATAAGTTTAAAATGAAAATTTCTTACATAATCTCAACAAAACTTGCAAGGCAAATCTTGTGAATCTAGTAAGCAATCAAAAGAGTGGATGAGCTAAAAATATTTTGAGTCTTTTATTGAGCATGGTGTACTATGACAATCAGCTATCTATTGGATAGAAAAATATTATAGTTGATAGACACAACAACAAAAAATTCCTTAGAAAACCAAATTTATTGTTAATGTGCAATGGCCTCTCGATTGAACCAGGGTTGTTGTGGAACACCCCTCTTCCCTCTTAATAGTGGAATGAATTTGGGGTGATCAACTTGACGATTATGCACTTAAGCAGTTCACCACTCTATGTCAATAAGTTCTTAGACTAAAATAAATCTTGTGAAGGTAACATGTTAACTCCTCCACTCTATATCAAGGTGCATAAAATGAAGGGAGCAAGCTTAAATTAAAAGAAATCTTGAACAAGATAACTCCTCCACTCTATATTTCTATTGCCACACATATCCCTCCAAGAGGTCAATTCATTGAGTTGGATATGAGTGCGCTAGGCCTCTAAAGTCCAAGTGTCTTCAATCACCACCAAACCCTGGCCCTGGGGTGACGTCAAGCCCTCAAAGGTGATGTTTTGGCCTCCAAAGGAAATTTGTTTGGATTGTAGGGGATAGGTGAGATCCTCCAAGGTGTCTCTTAGGCCTCCAAAGTCATGTCATCATCATCCGGTGTGTGGGCCCTGGTATCCAACCTATGGGATTCAAGCCCCAAGGAATCCCAAGCTAGGCGTGTTCTTCCAAATATGTCCACCAAACAAGGTCCTGCAAAGACAATGAATACGCCCTCCAAGGATCTCAATTCAAATGCATCATGATGAGTAAACCAAATCAATAAAAGAGCCTACATTTCTTCTCCATTTGTCTTGTGCACTAGGTACCCATAGAAGGATTTGATTCTTGTTGAAACTAAAATTCCCTATAATGTGGAACATTTACATGTTCCCCTTTACACAACCACATCTTATTCCCTTCAACCACGTGTAAGGAATCTTGACAATTTGGGTAATGAGAGCATGGGGAGTTGCAATGCTTAATTTCCTCATTTATCTTGATGGACCAAAAAGTATATGGAATAAATATAATGTCATGAGTCAAGTATATAGGTGGATTTTGTACTAGGGTGCATAGAGAACCAAATCCTCCTAACTTAATGGACCTAAAAATAATAAAAAACATAATGAAGAACCAATTGCTAGATATGTGGGATGATTAAGGAATTTGGGGAAAACATAAAGAGAAAAATCCTCTAATATATATGAACCTAAGAAATATACGAAATACAATTTATCTTAAGGTATTGGGCTTGTGGGAAGATTTTTGAAGTTAGGATATTACAAAGGGTGAAATCCATTATGGGTTTGTAGGGCTAAAAATATTTATCTGATATGATTGGCACTGAGGATTTGGCATATGGAAAGAGATTGTTGGATGATCTTTTTAGGCTCCAAGTTGTGACCCCTTTGAGATTCAAAATATTTTTGTTGGTTTGTCTAGCCAAAAAGTCAATAAGAAACTCATGACATGAAAGGGATAAATAAGATATGAATTTTAATAAGTTATTTTTCCCTTCAATGGTAGGTCTGTAGCTGGCATGCTATGCTTCACCAATGACAATAGGCCTTAGTAATATAAAAGGGACTTAGAGTTGTAAATCATATGCATATGACTTTCTAACAACCAATAGGTACATACCTCATACAAGTAGTTAGCTCGTACATGACCAAATGACATCCAACCAATAGGAACAAACCTTAGACAATTAGCTAGCTCATACACTTGCTAGGCTTATTGATGACGATAGGTTAGGTCATCCATATTCAATACCATCCTCATGGATTCTAGATGTGTTTGACAGAAGCATGAATACTTTAAGAGTGCATACCCATACTGTCATTTCACTCTCAACAAAAATATTATGTGATGATTCTTTTATCATCCAACAAATATCCATTTAATTTAGAAGGAACAATAGAGAGCTTAAAATTTTAATGAACATAAACCTCGACAAAATCCAGGTTTAACGGACCCCATCAGTCTCATGCAATGTTATAGAATAAAAACCTTTGGATATACAACTTTTTCAATAGTTAGTGCCTAAAAAACAAAGGTGCATATCTAGATTCTAACATGGCCTTTACTTTCATGGCTTAAATGATGTAACCCAACATTTAAATTGGAATATAGGTACCAACTATTATGGTCAAATCCATCAAGTTAGATTGTTATATTGAATATAATAATGTATATAAACATAATTCTCTCGTAGGATCCATGGCCTGAAGTAATGATAGATATGTTCTAAATAACACAAAAATGCATAAGCACACCATAATCATGATAAAGGCAACGGAATAGATACGAGCTAAGGGATTTTTATTTGGGTGTAATAAAAAATGGTATTGGTGGAAAAAATGTTCCAAATAAATATTATTCATCTCAAGAATAATGACAAGGATGATGAGGAACCTCAATATGATCTGTGAGAATAGTTTGAGTGCTCATTAAATAATGAAGCAAAATTTTACACCATATTGATGAATTCCTTGGAAGATATAGACCTTCCTAAAACCATGAAAATTGTAGGATACATCAACAACCAAAATGTTATAGTCCTTATCAACTTAGGTAGTACCCACACCTTCATTAACAAAAATATGGTATACAAATTGAATTGTGTTACACACCCATTTAAAAACTTTCAAATGGTGATTGTAAATGGAGGAAAGTGCCACAACATTAAACTAAGTAAATTACAAATTATCAATTTCCATTTACACCATTGTTATTGAAAGGGTGGTTTTGGGGGTTCAATAACTTAAATTGTTGGGTACAATGTCCATGAACCATGGGGAATTAATGGCATAAATGCTCTACCCATTCAAGTGATTAGCTCACATAAAATGGAGAAGCTCCTCAAAACATGTTAATGGAGTTATTGTTAATATTCATTGAATAGAAGCCCAACTTAAAGTAGGAAATGTTCCTTTAGAGATAAACATAACTTCAATAAGCATGACATGGTGTTTCAGGAAATTCCCACAAGGTTTCCTTTTTCATGAGATCTTTGAACATTCCATTAAACTTACACCATGTAGTATCTATGCCAACATAAGGCCCTATAGATACCCTTATGATCAAATGAAAGAGATTGAAAATATGGCATGAGACATCTTGGATGAAAGGATCATTCAACTAGGATAGAGTGCACTCTCCACTCCATTATTCATATTATTATCTTCATTCACTCCTATCAGTACATATTCTCCCTTTCTCTTCTCTCATTTGTTTACTTAGGGTTCGTGTGTGTGTGTGTGTGTGTGTGTGTGTGTGTGTGTGTGGTTAAGATTTTTTACTAAAAAAATTTTATAGTTGTATTGGTCAATGTAAGAATACAAAAAAATGTTTTTCCCACAGTCTATGATTCATAGTTTGTTAAAACAATTGATGTTTTTCTACCAAAAATGAAATTATATCCTTTCTAGAGGATTGTGAACTTTTAATAGTATAAAGCCTACTTTAAAAAACATGTCAAAACCCTTACCTTACCATTTTCCTTTTGCTAAATCCATTATCCCATACAACTTGATAAGAGTTGTCCATGAGATGCATTTCCATCACCAAGACCTACATGAATCATAAAAGGCAAATTCTTTATATGAGTAAATAATATATAAGAAAAAAAAGAAGCACTTAGTTACGTAAAATACTCTAGAAAAAACTTAAATGGTTTCATACCTTAATGAGCTTCTCTTTGTTTCTAGAATAGGTTATTCTCCATTGATCAGAGCCAACCACGTGAAGGTGGAATCTCATATGCCCCCCCCCCCTCACATCGCTCTCAATTCATATGAACATATAAACATTTAAGCATAATGTTGTAATTCATATAAACAATGTTTCATACTAGCAACATCGATAAACATCCAAATACAAGTCCATTTCAACAAATGTCCATTTCAATTTCATGATAAAAATGAACCAATTAATTAAACAATACCTGCAATCTTCTTAATATTGATCGGAACACATGTGTCATCCACCAGAAAGGTGAGATCTAGTGATCTAGTACTTTTAATTCATTCTTCTCCATGAATAGCTTCATCTCCATCTACATTACGTTCATCTTCAGAGCCATGTGGAGTCCCAAGCTCTGACTCATCATGCTCCGATGTGTCATGCCGGTCAATATCATTGCGCTCATTAATGGATTAGAGGGGAACCTCAGGAAGGTCAAAAAGCCTCACTTGTACTTTTCTATGTCGACTTTTTTGTTGCATTGGACCATCACTACTACCTATAGCAGTTGTAGGCTCGGCAGGTTCCCAAGGCACGAGGTTTAAAACCTCCTACAAACAGAAAAATTTACTTTATCAGATGATATAGAAAATATAAAACAAAAAAAATGGATATGAAATTGCCATAGCTGATAAAAATATGTGAAGATGCCACTTACCCCAAAATTAGTTATTAGATTTTGTAGCTTTGAAATTATTTCCCTGTCCTCCTGTGTCAGGGGTATTTTGCGAAACAAACCTAGATATTCTATGTTTTTCTTATTCAAGGCCTTCGTGACAGTTTCTATTGGGTCAATGGAATAAAATATTTCGTCCTCATCAAGATCCTTTGTGGGTGCCTTCCCACATTGACCATGCCACAATACATTGATGAATAAAATTAATGAGATGAACTTTAACATTTGAGAAATTTAGTTATTATAGTCATAAGTTATTACTATATTTAACATTTACCTACTGAGGCACATCGGGTGCCTTTCCACGGTCACCCTAGACTGATGTAGCAGGTGATTTTCCACGGTCATCCTGGATAGAAGTTGACACAATAAATCAATCAACAAAAGTTATGAAATTCACCTGTAACATTAAAAAAAATGAAATATTGCAGTAATATCATAAAATAAATAGTGAAATTTCATAAATTTAGTTGTTGTAGTCATAAGTTGTTACTATATTTAACATTTACCTATTGAGGCATAGCGGGTGCATTTCCACGGTCACCCTAGACAGATGTAGCGGGTGATTTTCCACAGTCACCTTGGACAGAAGTTGACACAATAAATCAATCAACAAAAGTTATGAAATTCACCTGTAACATTAAAAAAATGAAATATTGCAGTAATATCAGAAAATAAATAATGCAATTTCAGAAATTTAGTTGTTGTAGTCATAAGTTGTTACTATATTTAATATTTACCTGCTAAGGCACAGCAGGTGCATTTCCACGGTCACCCTGGACAGATGTAGCGGGTGATTTTCCATGGTCACCCTGGACAAAAGTTGACACAATAAATCAATCAACAAAAGTTATGAAATTCAGCCGTAACATTAAAAAATGAAATATTGCAGTAATATCAGAAAATAAATAATGAATTTTCAGAAATTTAGTTGTTGTAGTCATAAGATGTTACTATATTTAACATTTACCTGTTGAGGCACATCTGGTGCATTTCCATGGTCACCCTGGACAGATGTAGTGTGTGATTTCTCACAGTCACCTTGGACAGATGTTGACACATAAATTAATCAACAAGAGTTATGAAAGTAATGGTAACATTAAAAAAATGAAATATTGTAGTAATATCAGATAATAAATAATGAAAAATGAAATATATGCTGTAAAAAATTGAAATATTGCAGCGATAAATTATAACAATGATTGATCAAAGGTTGAGTTGAATGGTATGTAAGATATTTACCCCCATAGTCGCACCCCCTCCATCTATTCGATTTAAGTTGTAATCGATCAACAACTCTTCACCTGGAACTATTGTTTTTGTTACACATACAAATATATGATTTCCTTCACATCCCTCAAATATGCAATTCGGTTTCTTAGTTGTTTCCACTGGTCGTGTACTATTTATAAAGCCCACAATATTTCTAGAATATTTTGGCCTTCCATCAATATACATAGTTGCCCCTTTATTTTGATTGTTATCTACTAGTTGTATATAATTTGCAGCAACTCTATATCTCCGCATACTTCGTGTATATCAAACCAATATCAACCAGTGATTGTATTTGTATAATGGTCCGACATAATCCATCAATTCAGTTATAGTGCCATAGCCGACCTTTATTCTATCCATGGAAAATAACCCCAATCCATGTAAGGATGAAGGAGAAATGTGATACATCCTCCCATTGATGAATAAATTTGTGTCCACTTCAGGTAGATCCTTTGGTGCCCATAGTTGCACTAGATGTCTATACCTCAAGGAAAACTCAATGTCACCTATGCTCTCAACATCGTAATTACATGACCCTTCGTTGGAAATAAACAATTGCATGTGTATACGGAATCTTTTCCTTACCTTTTTAGATCTAGTTGATCTAGAACCGGTAAATCCAGTACAACACGTCTCACTTTCAACCTCTCTTAGTATATCGTGATCATCACTCGAGGAATATAGATCCGAAAAATACCTATTTGGTGGTACCTACAATCGTTAAAACAAGAAGATAAGTTATCATGTGAATATCCAAAAGTAGTCGAAAAAATGAGAAGATAAGTTAGCAAGCAAATATTTAGGGAACCCATGTTTTTCTTGGAGAATATACTTGATTCTATTGTATGTAACAAACTTATTGAGGTCCTTGTTTACTTGATTCATATCATACTTGGCATCCCATTATTGTTATCCTAGTATGCTTTGGGGTGTGAGTCTTCTCTTTTACAGAATGGAATTAAAGTCCCAACATTAGAGGTGTATGAAATTCGTTAGGATAGAAAGAGGAATTAAAGTCCCAACATTAGGCTTGGGAATTGATGTAGATAGGGTGATGGATTTGTCAACTATTTTGGGTGAAACAAGGTGCTATTATTGCACACTAAGGAGGTCCTCCAAGTGAATTTGTTGCATGGATAGAGTCTTGGTAAGCATGTGAAACATAAGAAAATTGTTTCCATGCCAGGAACCAATTGGTCCTAGTAGGAGGTCATTCACACATCCTCTTATGGGATTGCATAAAGTTTCATGTTGCATAAAGTTTCATAAGTTGCATAGTTGCATAATTTGCATGTTGCATAAAGTTGCATAAGTTGCATTGTTGCATAAAGTTGCATAAAGTTGCATAGTTTCATAAGTTGCATAGTTGCATAAAGTTGCATAAGTTGCATAAGTTGCATAGTTGCATAAAGTTTCATAAGTTGCATAGTTGCATGTTGCATAAAGTTGTGTAGTTGCATAAAGTTTCATAAGTTGCATAGTTTCATAACTTCCATAGTTTCATAAGTTGCATAAGTTGCATAAGTTCCATAGTTGCATAAACTTTCATATAGTTGCATAGTTGCATAAGTTGCATTGTTGCATAAGTTGCATATTCCATAAAGTTGCATAAGATCCATAAAGTAGCATAAGTTTCATAAGTTGCATGTTGCATAAAGTTGCATAAGTTTCATTGTTGCATTAAGTTGCATAGTTGCATAGTTGCATAAGTTTCATAGTTGCATAAGTTTCATAAGTTGCATAAGTTGCATGTTGCATAAAGTTGTGTAGTTTCATAAAGTTGCATAAGTTGCATAGTTTCATAACTTGCATAGTTTCATAAGTTGCATAAGTTCCATAGTTTCATAAAGTTTCATATAGTTGCATAGTTGCATAAGTTGCATTGTTGCATAAGTTGCATGTTGCATAAAATTGCATGTTGCATAAAGTTGCATAATTTCCATAAAGTTGCATAAGTTGCATAAGTTGCATGTTGCATAAAGTTGCATAAGTTGCATGTTGCATAAAGTTGCATAAGTTTCATAGTTGCATAAAGTTGCATAAGTGATGTAGGAGCATCGCTTTCAAAGTCAAATATGCAAGCGTGGAGACATGGATACGACATCTCAGCATGGTAGAATTTCAAATCAATATTTAACTCAGGAACAGAACGAGTTATTGAGATATTTTGGAAACAACATTTTTAAATATTTCTTGTTTGTAAAATTCTTATACGACTGTAAGGAGTTGCAGATATAGAGTGTCAACTCTTATCTGGTAATAATTGATAGTTATTGTAATAGGATAAGGTAGGCAACCGCTAGGACCTAATAGGATAGGTTGTAGACAGGACGGAGAGAGCTCATGGAGCCACTCCTTAGATAATTTTTTGTTGTATTGTAATAGATATAGATATAGGGAGATAGAAATCAGGAGAGGCAAAATAGAGTATAAAAAAGACGTAGTGAAGAACTGGAATACTATGTAAATTGTTTCATGAATGAATAGAATAGACAAAATTATCCAAATTCTTCGGCCTGTGTTCATTTTGATGCATGATTGAATGAATGTTATATTTTTTGTATGTTCTTAATTTATTTCATTCATGTATGATTGTTCAAGAGTCGATCATATGAGTTTGTGACGAAAGTGGATAAGTTTCAATTGTTTCTCTTCTAAAACTCATATGCAAGGTGTGCATCTCGTACGCAAGGAGTGCGTCGACAAAGTCTTGGATTGACTCAGAGGAGTTCATAAGGAACAATGCAAACTTAGACCAAGTGCAAGGAGTGCACAATGTCAAGGAAAGAATAAGTGTTGAAGAACAAGAACAGAGGAGCACAAGGAGTGTGGGAAGAATTTATTTTGAATAAATACTTCGATCTGAGTTTGTCGAGATCCCCGGAACACAAGGATTACGTGGGAGATCAAAATCCTCAAAGGAAACCAATATCATAAGGGATATCACTTTTCATAAGTGCAGACAAGATCCAACAGACAGACTCGCAGGTGGAGAAAAGGCTGAAGCCTTTGAACACTTAGAAAATCTTCTAAGTTGGAAGAAATCAAAAGCTTAGAAGGAGGAGCGATAGCCGTCGTTGGATCATAGTGAAGAGGTTCGAAAATCGTCTGATCAAAGGAAAGTTTCATGAGCCTTAAAACTTTGTGTACTCAGGAGAGTGGAAATTCCAAAGTCCTGAAGTGATTGGGGACCGTCCATCATCTGGAAGGATGCGTGGCAGAAATCTATTATTTTCAGGTGAAGGCACTCCGGGAGGAACACATGCGCAGAAGTTCAAAAATTCTGAAGCCTGAAGAGACGAAGTGGATCTAGGGCGTCAGATCCATAAGGACATGAGTTGGTGGGTCATCAAATCCCAGGGAAGGCGAAGGTGAAATGTTGAGACGCTCGAACCCCAAATAGCTGAAGTTGTCAAGAGTCGTCGATCTACGGAAGGACACTTGTCGTCAGATCGTGGATTTTGGGTAGAATGCTCCGGGGGAAACAAAGCATGGAGAAGTTGAGACTTTCGAAGGCCGAAGTCCTGAAGAGGAAAAGGGCCATTGATTCAAGGAGAACACACGTCAATAGATCACGTACATCGAGAGGAAATGAGAATGAGGGTTTGAACTTTCTGAATCCCAAAGACCCGAAGGGAGGCACAACCATCCATTTTCCAAGGACAAGTGTCAGCAGATCTTCCATTCTGGAAGATATTCATTTCAAGAGAAGAGGGACTTAGGATTTGAAACTCCCAAAGTCTGAGTTGTCAAATAAATTCACAACCGTTGATTGAAAGTGACACGCATCGCTAGATCGTGAAGGTATGGGAAGGTGTGCTCCAAAGATAAAGAGAGAAAGGAGATAGATATGATTTTTTGGTCTCGAAGAACTGCCAATACTGCGAGATCAATGGTCATGTCACATTACGGGGACAAAAGGTGCTCAAACTTTAAAAATTTGAGGGTGGGCCGCAATCGAGACCACAGTATTGTGAAAGGGACACGTGGTGGCTCGTGGTAAATTGCGGGGAAAAAAGAAGTTTGGTTTCAAACCATTCTTCATCACACCCACAATCACATTTTTACGTGAGGTCATTGCCCAAGGTCACATCTAGGAAGGGGCCAAAGGAAAAGGAGCTAGTTCCCGAACTCTAAGAATTTGCAAGCGCAAAGGGGGGAGGCCACGGGTATCACAAGACCTACACTAGAAGTCGAAAGGGCTTGTGTTTGATTAAAAGGTGATACTATCAAGGTCTCAAAGATTCATTTGACTTAGAGAATTGGAGATCCTTGACCGGGAGGTCATGTAGCCTTACAGAGAAGTAGGGGGGATGCATCAATAAGTTTCATAGTTGCATGTTGCATAAAGTTGCGTAGTTGTATAAAGTTGCATAACTTGCATAGTTGCATAAGTTGCATAAGTTCCATAGTTTCATAAACTTACATATAGTTGCATAAAGTTGCATAAGTTGCATATTTGCATGTTCCATAAAGTCGCGTAGTTGCATAAATTTTCATAAGTTGCATAGTTGCATAACTTGCATAGTTGCATAAGTTTCGTAAGTTCCATAGTTGCATAAACTTGCATATAGTTGCATAGTTCCATAGGTTGCATAGTTCCATAGGTTGCATTGTTGCATAAATTTGCATGTTGAATAAAGTTTCATAAAGTTTCATGTTGAATAAAGTTGCATAAAGTTGCATAAGTTTCATAAACTTGCATACAGTTCCATAAGTTGCATAGTTTCATAAAGTTGCATATAGACCAAGACTCCCACATCCTGGATTTTTTCCACATATGAACATATAAACATTGAAGCACCCAAAGATAGAGAGAGAGAGATAGGAATAACTTTGTGGAGTTCTCCCCTCTCCCTCAAATTCCCAAATGGAGGCTGATATTAACTTCCTATTGATCATGCACGGTTGGTAACCCCAAAGGACTTGGTGGTTTTTCATATTGTGACCTCCCATTCATAATACACCTTTGGTGATATGGCCAAACCAACTGAGTTATACCTTGGGGATACATAAATATGGATATGGATAACTTCAATATATACATGGGCCAATGGGATGCCAAATATCTTGATCTCTAAACTCTTATGTTTCAGGAAAATCAAGGAAGGTTATGTGTTATCACCTCCACTGCATGCCATTTCTAAGATCGATTAGGTGATGATGGGACTTTGTAGGGATTGTGAAGTAACTATGTGTGATAATAATGAGGATATAAGGGTGGAATCATTGAATATTTCCAATTTTAATCCAATGGAGGACCTCCTAAGCTAGCCCCTACATCAAATATTATTTGCATTGAATGGTGATGGGGTTTGGAATAAACAAGGAAAGCATCCTAATGGGTGTGCATCTATGCTTGTAAAACGTGTGGAAGTTGTTGGAAATGATTAATATGATTATGAGAAGGATGATTGATGGATATATGGATTTTCTATCCCACATTGTGGTGCCTAAAAGGTGTTTAAGAATCTCCTAGCACTAGATACATGCTATGGTAAATCAATCCTTCTTACACTTCATTCACTTGGTTTCTTTGGGGTAATATATGTTCCTTATTTATTGAATGAGTATGTAGGGGTATTACGAGATGCATCCCATTCCCAAAATTTAGGAAATGTAGTAGATGATAATGAAAGCATAGCGGAAATGATCTCTAAATAGAGGAAGGTCATA
>ML795365.1:200221-212285 GCA_009831015.1 Picea engelmannii
TAGGGGTTTTACCACGTGAAAACATCGGTGTGTTGGTATTTGATTTGGTTATGTGAGTGGTTACTGAAGGTGTTCTTCCTCTATTGGAATACATGTGTTGTCAAACAATATTCACCTCCATTATTTGTTCTTAACCTTTGAAGTTGATGTCCAAAAACTTGTCAAAAAACTCACTCTTAAATTTTAAGAAGTAAACCCAATTGCATACAAAGAAGTCATCAATGAAATTTAAGAAATAATTACACCCAGAGAAAGAAGGAGAAGAAATTGTACCATGAAAAACACTATGGAAAATATGCAAAGGGGTTCAGGCATGCCAAGAGGCACATTTGTCAAAATTGTCTTGATGATGTTTGTCAAGAACACAACCAACACAAACTCCATATTTGCAAGAAACAAGAGGAAGACCAGTCACCATGTGTTTATTACATAGTTGTTGCAAGGAGCGATAATGTATATGACCAAACCACTCATGTCAATTTTTTCTCAATTCATCGCTATGAGCAACAAAAACTGATGGAAAACATGATGACCCAAAGTTGTCAAACTTGTACAACCTAGTAATATGATAAGAAATTCTAGTTGCATGGACATGCTTAGGATCTCTTAAATCCTTGATTGCAACTTGGTGAGGTGAAAACTCTATAGTTTTACCTTCACCTAAATGAGAGATATGATACATTAATAGAAGGTTGTAGGAAAGACTTGGAACACATAATACACTATTGAAATGGCCATTATCTACCTAAACTGTTCTAGATCCTATAACACTAAGAAACCTATCATCACCAAAAATATTTTATTTTTGATACATTCATTAAGAGAAGAAAATATGGCTTTATCCTTAGCCATATGATAAGGTGCTCCAAAATCAATAAGCCACTCATAAGAAGAAGAAGTAGAAGTTGTAATGAAGGAGAAACTAGAAGAAAAAAGTGCATGTCCATGAGAATAAGAAGAAGAAGAATCAATATTGATGTTGTGATTCTTCATTTCTCTTCCAAGGCTTCCATCTTTTTAAAACATTTAGACTCCATATCACCATATTTCCCACAAAAGTTGAAATTTTTGTCAGTCTTCATCTTCTTAATTTTGTATTTTGCTCCTTTGTCACCATTAGGAGCAGAAGTTGGCAAAGAGGGTTTGGGATTCTTGTTTTTCATTTTGTTGTGGTGAGGATGTTGCTTCTTGGTGTTATCACCATAATAATTTCCAGATGGTGTCCGAGCTTCAAAATTTTAGTGAAGGGTTATACCGCCACAGAGATACGATAAATCAGAGGACCCAGCTATATCTGGCAACGTATGGAAAAAATAGCGGAGATGTAAAGGGAAAGACTCGACAGACCATCGATCCTGAAAGCAGCCTGGATCAACGACTGAGGCACATATTGGAGATTTAACTAACGTGAAGTTTAATCAATCGAGGGCGGGCAAGGGAAAACCGTCACGTTATCATTACGGGACGTGTGGTGCCCATAGAAGTACATCAAGGGAAAAAACATTCTGACTAAAACCACTTCCTCCAACCCCCGATGCCAAAGCCGCTGGGAAAATGTGGACCGTAGATCCTGAAGAACCCAGATCAACGGTCGAATATTATATCGATGATTGAAACAACATGAGGATTAATCGATAGAGGGCGGGTTGGGGAAAAATACCATGGTTTAAATCATGGACATGTGGCGCCCTCAGAGGCACATCGAGGTGAAAAGCGGTCCACTTGAAATCGTTTTCTCCAACCCCCGATGTCAATAGATACCCATAAAAGGAGGAAACCCCCAGCATTATTCTATGATAATTTGAAGTATTCAAATGTTTGGAAATTTGGCGCAAATCTTCTAGTCAAATTTCAAAGCTTAGAACCAAACTAGACTCATGTTTTTCTCCATTTGATAGGTATTCTTCACCATGGCTACCAATCCTATTTTTTTATCCGTGAATGAACAAGAGATATCCTCCAGGGAGGAAACCCTAATTGATAGATATTTTGACATTTTTGACACAGAGATAACAGTCTCACCCGTTTTCGTGTCTAAATCTAATTTGTTGGACAATGTTGGAATGTGCATACCTTTCCTCGAAGCGGCTCTAGCCTCCATCATCCCTTACATCGTAGAAATTGTCTTTCCATTCCCCGAATTTGTAAGCTGGTGTGCAGAGCATTATTCTCAGGGAGAAAGAGTCATTTTAAATAAATTAGGGTCAAAAGTTCTATGTAAAGTAGACATTCCATCACTCTGGCATAATCTCAATATTCCAGATGCCTCCCCCACAATGTCATAGCCCTTCGAGGAACAGAGAATGATCACAATTTATAGAGAATGTCTGCTCGAAGTTAAAACCATATTTCTGCAGACCATAGTCAAGCATGAACATCATTCAGAGAGTCTATCATTACCTACCAATGTAAGCGTCATGATTATCAAAGTGCAATGGGCTTGTTCTCTACTAAGTAAAATTTTAGGGTTAGACAATGACAATTTTGTGGTAGAGGTCATGTTAGGTTTCCTGTTGATTTGCGTTTTGTCTAGTCAGTTAGTCTGTGTCAGTTTTGACGAATTTACTGCAGAGAATATACATCAACAGCTAGTCAACTTCAGCTCATTGAGACACTTCAGATACTACTCTCACTTGTTGAGAATGTTTCTGGAATACAACAAAACCGAATTTCATGAGACTGCTTTTATTTCGACCGAGTGTAAAAGGATCACCATGCTCATATTCATCAACAAGATTATGTCCAAGGTATACAGTCTCATTTTTGGTTCAGAGCTATCGAGAGTTCTGGAAGAAATGAAAATCTCATTACAGCCAAATCTAGAGAGCATGGTATGATATTGGGTGTTGTTCACACAATCTATTGTGATTTGGGTATATGGATACCAGGAAGGACCTTATATTTTACCAGTTTTTCTGACACCCAGGATCTTTGCTTCAGAGTTCATAAGACAAAGGATTATCTCATAGATTGAGTGTTTTCTGAAATCACACAAGGCTTCTAATCTGAAATTTCCTTTCATGGTAGGTCCCTTTGTGGTGAATAATAAGTCCTATTTGCCCCAGATTCAATCCAATCTCAGTGAATGTGGTTTCACGCAGTTGCAATGGAGAAGATATGATATGCATCAGATCATATCAAAGAGAATATTGGCTATTAGACAAGGTCCCTATGAACATGAACATGTCGAAGGATTCGATGAGTTGGCCAATCTAGAGAATTGTGCAAAGATGGAGGTCACCATGCAACAATATCAAACAAAACAAACAGAACCAGCCTCTCAGCAAAGCCCAGCACAAAAACCTTCCCCTAGGTTGATTATCAAAACTCCCAAAATGAGTGTCTACAATAAGAGGAACAATTCAGAAGCACTAGGTGCCAGTAGCCAGCAAAACATTCTCAAGAAAATGCAAATCACATCATCATCTCAAGTAGTTGACCCGGAAGAGGAAGAACTCAAAGGAAAAACATGCATGGATATGGTAGAGGCTATAGCCAAGAACGAAGAAACCAATACAGAAAGAAGGACACAAAATGAAAGCAGCACAAAGGTTTTCAGCAGCAAGAAATACATATTTGGCCAGACACCTAGGGAAGTGTACCATTCCAAGGAATATTTAATGAATCAGTATGCTGTGAAGAGAAGTATGGAAAACAGTGAAATAAGAGACCTTCTACCTGAAGTAGAAATGACTTCTCAGCATAAGGATTCCTTACTCGCAGTAAGGGATGTGGAGAAAAAGACATTTAACATTGCAGTGACTGATGATGATAAGGTATGTGAGATCAAAATGCACTATGAAAACGTTGCTACCCCTGACAAAGTAAAATTTCATAGGAATTCCAGTGACATGTTATATTCTTATTATCTGATCTTGGCTCTAAAAGTTGCAAGATTAACAACATATGCATCAAAACTAGATGGACAACTGAAACAGGAAAAAGTGTCCAGCAAAGCCTAGATGACACAGGTCAAAAAGCTAGAGTCTGAAGGTCCCCAGGGGTTGAAAGCCTCTTTGGATGAAAAGGACAAGATGATCCAAAGTCTAAAGAAAATGTTGAATATGTCACCTACAGATCATCCACATACAGTAGAATTGGTTGCATTGGAACAAGAGAAAGAAACATTCAGACAAGAGGCACTCGATTACAAGGATAAACTGTTGCAATTGGAGAAAGAGAAGGAGCATTGGTCACTAGCACAAGTAGTGACGTTAGACATGGCAGTCATTATACCTGCTAATAAAGAGGATGGATCAAGCAGTGAGGGGTTAGTCCAAGCTATGTCCCAAGTGAGCTTAAAAATAGGTGAGATCAAGAGTCTCAAAGAGAACATGGAAAATTTGAAGCAGGAGATGAAAGAGAAGGATGAAAAGATGGCTCAACTCCATAGAGAAAATCAAGATTTGTAGGAGAGAGTGAGCAAGATAAAAACCAGGTTAAAGGGAAAGACATTATTGCAGGGATCCAAACATGTAATATGGGACCCTATTGTTGCAGAGATTGTTAAATTTGGGGTTTATCTGAATTTTATCAACGACAAAGATAACATGTCTGTTATAGCTCGGAACAGATGCATTGTTATAAATGAAATATTAGCGAAGAAGCCCTTGGAGTGGGCCCAAAATGCTATTGATTTACTGAATGTTGTACCAACTGTTGAACTTCAAACCATTGGTGTGAAAGACATGACCGCGTTGATCATTTCAGCCAAAAGGATTATTTCCAAACACAACTTACTCGGATCGGTCCTGAACAAAGCTATGCAAATGGAGCACAACATATAAGAGTTTAAAGACCCTTTTGAAAAATTGTTTGCCAAAGGCCTTCCATCATTTTGGGATGGTAAAGGCTCATTATACAATCAAGAAGACTATTACTCTCTCCTCATGCAATGCAGAATGGATCAGTCTAAGTTCGAAGATATGGAAGAAAGTCTGAAAGGCCCATTTCTGGTAGAGTATTTGGCTACAGATTTCAAAATTTTAAACAAGTTTAAAACAATGAAGGTCAGCATGCCAACCATGTCGTATGCTACATGCATTGACTTGGAAAGTTTGATTAAAGAGATGATGGATTACGAGATCCCCTATGATCCACAATGGAAAGAAATCGTGTGGTTGGGTAAGACAAAGTGAAATGTCTCCAGAACCAACAGGTGATCTCCAATTGTCACTGGTTTTGCAGATCCAGTAGAAGCTTAGAGCGAGACACATGGCGCGGAGGAATTCGGACAGTTAGAGAAATTGTTCATGATTTTGAAACATTTTCTTTTTGCTAATTATTGTAAATCGATTCATATACTAAAATTGTCAGTCGAGACTGTTATAGAAGCTGAAACGTTTCATTTTCAGTTGTTTTGATCAAATTGTATAAGTACTAAGAGACTTGAAATTGATTAATGTTGGCAGAAGTGTAAGAGCATGTTTTGGTTGTATCGGACTCTATTTTGTAAATTTTATGAATCTGAATTGAATATAAATGCAGAATATTTTGAAGTCTCTATGAAAAGATTCTAAAGGGTGGTGATATGAGCTTTGTTTCCTTTCATCGTATGTATTTCCTGTGACCTGTATTTCATTTTCATTTTATTCTGTTTAAATTAGAGAGTTAAAGGCCCAAAATTCATCATTTGATGCTCTTGGCATAAGCAATTTAAACTGTGTGATTGTCTTCTTAACTAATTCAGAATTCATTTTGATAATGCTCTGATGCAATTATTTGTTTCTTTTATCTTCCTCCACTCTATCTAAATTTAAGAATAACTCATATTCATCGCCTCGTTTAGCCTTTATCCTCTGGAGAGTTCTATTGGTGGATGCATTGTTTTCATTCACTTTCAAAATTTTGACTCCATAGTCCTGTGTGATGATTAATCCAAGTTGCACAAGATTATCTTGTTCTCAAATAAGAGCATCACAAAAACACTCAAAAGAGGGTTCTTTATATGCACTCCCTAGAGCTTCTTTGATTTCATAAAAGGTAGAAACAAAGATAAAAATGCACTACCAAGCTCAACAAGAATAACATATATGCATCGATCTTCCTTCATATCTAGTTTTCATTCTATACATAAAAGTATAAGTGTTTTGAAATTAGACAAGTAATCTTCAATGCAAGAAAAATCATTTGGACTTAAAGTCATTAACTAATTTTCTAATTGGTTGGATTGAATAATATCATCTTTACCAAACACAACTTGAATCTTTTCCCAAGATTCATGGGGGGCATCAATTCCTTGAAAGTGAAACCTTAAATCAAGAGAAATAGAAATTTTGATTGGTCCATGGGCTTTGTCACTCTTATTAGCACATTTGAACTTATTTTCATCATTAGTGGGTTCTAGTTCTTTTCCCAAGGTAATCTAGTACAATCCTTTACTTCTTAGTAAATCCTCCATTTGGGATTTCCATGAGAAGTAGTTAGTGTTGGTAAGAAAAATATCACTAGGAGAATCCATATTAAAATATGTAGAGAATATGGTTTAAAATATTAAACTGATGGTATGGATGGAAATCTCTAAAAAAAATAGGTTGTTTCAAAAAAACAACACTGGAAATGGACTTCGGATGTGAAAGTTATGCCCTTTTGAAAAAAATGCATAAATGTTAACCAAAGAGCCACATGGAAAGTAGAAGTTGGTCCATGTGGTAATGCTCCTCTTTATCTAACTTTTCATATAAGCTCGCTTTTAAATAAGTTACTTATGAAGTGACCCGCTTTTATAGGACAAGTGAGAATCACTTTTACAATGAAGTTACTTTATAAATGAAAGTTGCATGAAAAAAAAATAACTTAAAATAAAAAAATTATATTTATTTAACAACGATTCACTTTTATAATTAAGTGAAATGAACTATACAATTAATGCATGAAATTTTTCAAAAAAGTAACAAAAAGGAGACTTGAATTGAAGACCTATTACTTAATAAAGCAACTTTTAAGCAAGTGATCTAGTGCAAAACACATTATAATCTTAAGAAGGTGGACTGGGGGTGTTGTTGGGGTTGTTGTTGTTGAATACAACCTTGGAGTGTGTGCTCAATAAAAACTTATTTTCATGCATTCACACACAAGAAAACAAATTTCTTCTCAATGAAAACAAAGGGCTAGATCTCGATTAGCTTACCTAAAAAATGCAAGTTTTCTCTCTAATTTTTATTTACCGAGATTTCATAGAGTGCATGGAAAAGAGAATACACAGATAAGAAAACATTTTATGCTCTGTTTCAAATTTTTTGAGATCGCACAGAGCATAGGTAAAAGAGAATACGCAGATCGGAAAAAGTAGAAACCGATAAACAAAAATAAAAAAAAACCAAAATATTATCTCTGTAATAAAAAATAAAAAGTGCATATTCAAGATTTATACCTTTGGATCTGACTAGAATGGTGGTATCTTGGGTAAACAAAAACCTTTTCTAGTGAAAAAAAAGTGTTCCTAACTAAAATGAGATCTTTGGATGCAAAAAAATAGTCCTCTTGGCCTAGAAATGTATGGAAATAGCAGAAACCAGAGATGAGGAAACATAGCTTCAAGATCTCAATCTACAATGGGAGTGGGTCTTCAAATGCACTTTGTTACCATGTTTGACAATGAAGGTATTCCAACATAGGATGAACACCTTCATTAACCACTCACACAACCAAAATAAAGGTCAAAACATCGATGTTTTTACATGGTAAAACCCATGTGGGGAAACATCCAGGACCGCATCGAACGTGGTCACTTTAGGCAATTTGTTAGTGCAAAAGAAGATATATTACAAAGAGTTTTTCATAATCGATGATCAACAAATGGCCCTCAATGCTCTTTAAATAGATATCATGGACTAATCAGGTGTTAATAAATAAATCAATGTAGCCATTAAGATCAAGAATAATATGAGTCGTCAGATCACTCCATGTCGGGAACATATCATGACCATCAGATTACAAATGCATACTAATGCATCATAAAGAAACACACTAATAAACACACTTTAACTTAACAACACATTAGACCAAGTTGATCTAAACTAAATCCTAATTTTCTAAATATCCTAACATTCAAGAGAGGAATTAATTAGCATTGTTATGCTAATGGTATTTTCAGAAAGTTCACATACCCTTTGAGTGTCTCAATTTCCCAATTTCAATATCCCCACTTGATCTCCATAGTTTGAGTAGTCTACTCATGTTACATAGAGAGACGGAGAGACATAGAGAGAGATATAGATATTTGGATCAAAGGACCCTCCCAAGGAACATGGTGGATCCCATAAGCACCAATCCATACTCCCTAGTGTTATACCACAATTCGCCACACCATTTGCATTGTGAGATGGCCTAGTCCTTGTCCCTAACTTGTAAGATTAAATCCCAAGTTTCCTCATCAAATCCACTTAAAAAATTATGTTTTTACTTATATTTGTGGGTCACCTTTGTGCAACACATGAGCATTTGTGCCTTGCTAGTGTAAAACCCATGAAATCCCTCAAAAAATGTGAAAAAAAATAATAATTCCACATTTTCAAGAAGGCTTCTCGGTTGGGATCATTTCCCAACCTCCTTGAGCCCATACCAAATGGAATTCAACCTCCTTAAGTTGTAGAGGATGGTATAAAGGCACCTTTGGGGGCATGGATGAGGAGGAAAACCTAGGTGCAAAGTTATGTTGAAAAAATTTCAAGTCTCCCTATTCCCTTTCATCCTTTGAGTAGCATCCCTATAACTTGGAACCCTTAATCTAGATTTCCTTCACTTTCATTCTATGACCATAATGTGTGTTCCTATCCTTATTGGGTCATCCAAGGAAGGGAAATATTTTTGAGTGATGCTTGAAGGACCTTTTGGAGGAACCTAGGTAGTTGGATTCTAGGGAGTGTTGGTGGTTGGAGTTAGGTTGTAACCACATTTTTACCATTCCTAATAAAGAGTTCTCTTTTCCCCATACTTATGTAGTATTGATTCAATTTGTTTATGTATGTCTAATTACTCTTCATATTTGAATCTATCTATAAGTGAATTGTATAATTTTATTATATAACTACCTTGTTGCAACACTTTCTTGATCTTCGTTTGTAGGTTAACTCAAGAAGGAGGCAAAAGCAGTACCAAGGTCGAGAGCAGGGAATGACACCAAACATAAGGATACAAGGTGTGAAACTTTCTTCCCTTTTTGATAAATTAGTTATTGCATTACAAGTCTTGTGTGTGGTTTATGGTTCTATATTTCACTTGGTCAATCTTTGTTGTGACATGACCCAAAGTCAAGGGGGAAAAATCCCATAACAGAATTGGCGACCACACTGGGGATTCTCCTAATTTGGGTCAATTTTAAGGTTTCTTTAGTTGTCTTAGGTTTTTGTTGTTTTTCCCATTTTTGGATTTTATTTTCAGAGCTTTCCTCATCTAAAAAAAATTCAAAAGTTTTTGCAAGCCCTCCTTCTGGGTTGACTTTTTATTTTTCAAGCCTAACTTATTTATCCACACTTTGTCCTTCTGTGAGTCATGGATATTCACGAGTTGTGCTTGTATGACCCACGGATATCCACGAGTCATAGTTTACATAGTCACGAACCTATGTATTTATGTTGAATTTTTTAGTCTTTTTCTCAGAATTGATTGGTCTAATTTGGTTCTTCGATGTTCATTGAGCATCCTAAGTTGGTTTGTGCTCTGGATTGTTGATTAAATTTTGTGAAAACTCTCACTTTATTTAAAAAGTTCTTTCTTTCTTGCTTGTAAGCTAGTCTTTGAGTTTTAGGTTTGTTAGGGTCAGTCGAACGGTTAGTTGTATATCTAGGTATATTTCCAGGTTGATTTCTATTCTAGTGGTTAGATATTGTTTCCTTTCTTCTTGTTTTCCTTTTTTCCATTCAGTTTTAAAAAGTAAAAGAAAATTTTCCTTGTTAGTTGCTTGTTCATTTCTTTTTAACAAAAAAACAAAAATAGCTTGGTTGTTAGTTTTCTTCTCTTGTTTCCTTTGCCTACAAATTCATCAAGAAAATAATTTTTTTGTTGGAACTCACGCCTTCATACTTGCTGCTTGTTTTGATAGTTAATTATTTTGGTTAAAGTTAGCCTTTGTCAAAAGAAAAGAAGTTCAGTGTGTCAAGTTCTTTCTCTTTGTTATGCATCATTGTTTACATAGAATTCTAGGGGTGCAATGCAAATTAGTTTTAAGTTCTTGCATGCATTCAAACGTGTATTGCTTTCATACAAAATAAAAGAGTTTTTTTTTATGAAGTGTTGTTAGCACTTATTATTTTTAGTGAAGAAACCACATTCATTTTCTATTTATGTTCTAAAATTTTTTCTCTAAGTCCATCAAAACATCATATAAGTTTCATCTATGCCTTTTGAGTAATGAAAAGCTCCATAAAATGAATTCTTAATAAAATTTATTATAAATTTTCATTTTGTAGGGTGATCAGACTAGTTATAGGTTGGGGCCTTGGTTTAGGTTGGAGAGTTAATTTCTCCAAGGCCATCAAACAAAAGTAGGAGTATTAGCTAGGGAGATCCTAAATCCAATGGTCATATAAGTATAGTCGAGAACCTCCTCTAACACAGGAGATAAACATGAGGTCCCGTAAAGGATAGACGAGGGGAGACCCCTCCAAATCTTAACTGAGCATAGTGGAGAGATCGTATATCATGGGTTTTTTTAGTACCCATACCTTTGTGAGAGGTGGTGATTTTGAGGCTTCGGGTTTAGCTACCTTTCCCATATGTTTGATCATGATTGTAAATTGTACCCCCCGTACATTGAATATGAGTTGGTGACCTTAGTGTATATTCCTAGGAATCTTAGAAGTGACTACAGGAGTTTTTCATGGTACCTGGGGTAGGTTTCACATCACACTTTTTACTATTGTTGAAGTCTTCCTCGCGAAGGGTGGGCACTTACACCAGATAAGGTTGGTTAGTGGAGTTCAAGATAATTACTTCTCATTCATTCATTCATTGGTCCATGAGACTTAATCAACCCATGCCTCCATCCAAAAGGCCTTTACCATACCTTGTGACTATTGTGATCTCATGACCTAATCCACCTAAGTCATGATATTAGCAAGGTCATTTCTATTTGTTGTTGTCATTCATGATTTTTCTAGTGGTGTTCTCAACGATCGTAGAATTTATTAGGTAGGTGTGTACATGGTCACTTGAGAGTTGACAACTCAAATTGGTTGACCAAATGCCTCATAGATCAAGGAGAATTCAAGTCCTTCCCCTAAAAGAGGAGGTTAGAAACAATTTTACCCTGCCTCCACTAAGGCATCATCCTTATCAATATGGTACTTTTGTGTTGATTGGTCCATTAGAGATCACAACTATAGAGCCCTCAGAGATTAACACTTCAGAACGGGAGGTTGTAATAGTTGAAGATCTTGGAGCTGAAGAATATGCTTCGGCTTATAACCCTCTGCTAATTGGAACTTTCTCATCACTTGTGGTGCAATTTCCCCTTCCTAGAATGGACTTTATTGATAATATCCCTCTTCACTGGGCCTCTATGGACATCATTTCGCAAGTGTCTGGGCCAGGACTCCCTACAACTCCCACTTAGACAATATTCACCGATGGAATATTTCCACATGTTGTGTCCAACATAACGACTAGTGTGGTTAATTCCACCATAGTCACTTTGATCAATAGCACTAATCCATGGGTGTTTGGTTCCACTCCTTCCATGAGTGTAGCCATGTCATTGTCCTCTACATCTAATTCTTTTTTTTTGGTATTCCATCAGTGGGCATACTCAACACGTTGGCTAGTTCCTAGTCAATGTCCCAAGTTTCTAACATTGGTGTAGGGGGTTCTTCAATTCCCTACCAAGGAATCCCTTGGGGTGGAGGTTACATTCCTCCATCGTTTCCATCTGTTGGGAGTAGGGATTTCCCATATTCCATTCCTGACCCCTTCATAGGATGGGGAATCTCTATGGGTGACACTAGAATGCCTTCAACTTCCACTCCATTCACATTATATGGTGGATTCATGAGTAATAATTCCACCACATCTATAGTGATAGTAGGTGGAAACCCCTTTGTTATAACCCTAAAATGCACCACACAGG
>ML795365.1:217599-228223 GCA_009831015.1 Picea engelmannii
GGATAGTGACTATTGATAAGTTGTCCTTCTCTCGACCTGACCCAGCCTTGGGGGCATCCACGGTGCCCATGGTTGATAATCCTCAAGTCAGTGTCGTCAATGTAGGAGTTGGTTTGTGCCCATCTTTGATGGGTACCTTCGATTACCCATCTCCTCATGGCGATGTCAAGTTTATATCGACTCACCACAAGGATGAGATTTTCCATGTTTCATCGTTCCGCATGACTTACTTTCAGGATCCGTGGACTCTTCCTTCCCCATCAGACACGATGGATGTGACAAGGCATGCGGGCATGTCTACGCCCTTGTTGGCCGCTGAAGTAGCGTACTCTCTGGTTCAACAAACTTCAGCTACTCCTGATCCAATTCCCGCACCAGAGTTGGATCCACTCCTTGAGCCTATCTGGGCTCAAGATTCTCTTGTCAACACCAATTCATTAGATTTAGTCTTGCCTTTGGATGAAGCCATAATCGAAGCAATGACTGGTCCAGACAAACCCTGGGAATATCTTCATCACATATCATACTTCCTCCCAGAGTTACACTGAATCGAGGCAGGACAATTCACTATCACCGTGACGGGAGATCAGCCTTGTCCCATTAACCTCTTGGCTACACAGGATATTTATGCTGAGGGAAATATGGTGACTATCGTTGAAACGATACCTATCAATATCTCCCGAAACCCTGGCATCGTGGAGAATGTCTTCTTCGGAGCGGATTCCTCCCCCGAAGAGATTCAGATTTACATGGATCTTTTAAAAGAATTCTGCAACATTTTTGCTTGGTCTTACGAGGAAATGCCAGGCATCGAACCAAAAATTTTTGAGCATGAGATCACTACGTATCTGGATGCTAATCCTGTTCAACAAAAACTTTGTCCAGTTAATCCTAGGAAAGCGGCAGCTATCAAAGCTGAGGTTGAGAAATTTCTTAAGGCAGGGTTCATATACCCTATTCACTTGACTCAATGGGTGTCGAATCCCGTGCCAGTCGATAAAAAACAAGGCACGATTCGTGTCTGTACCGATTTCTGTGATTTGAACAAGGCATGTCCAAAAGACAATTATCCAACTCCATTCATCGACCAGATCATTGATGAGTGCGCCGGTTGTGAAGCATTTTTGTTCATGGATGGTTTCTCGGGCTATAACAAAATCCAAATCAAACCTGAGGACCAACACAAAACGGCATTCATTTGTTCGTGGGGTACATTCGCCTATCGAAAAATGCCTTTTGGTCTCAATAAAGCTGGAGCCACTTTCCAGCAGGCCATGTCTTTTGTGTTTCATGACCTCAAACATATAGTTGAGGCATATCTAGATGATTTAGCATCATTCTCTCGTAAGCGAAAAGATCATCCTACGCACCTCCGACTAATCTTCGAACGCTGTCACTACTTCCGGATTCGCTTGAATCCCAACAAGTGCAGCTTTTGTGTCATGTCAAGACATTTTCTAGGTTTCATCATTTCAACAATGGGGATCATGGTTGATCCTCTTAAGGTGGAGGCAATAGTCCAGTTGCCCCCCCCCACGCACAATTTTACAACTTCAAAGTATTCAAGGCAAGGCGAACTTCTTACGACGCTTCATCGCCAACTATGCCGAAATAACCAAGGGATTCATTCATTTACTGAAGAAAGACGTTCCTTTCCTCTGGGACCAAGTAGTGCAGAGCTCTTTCGACGCATTGAAACACACTCTTACAACCGCACCTCTGCTACGACCACCAAATTATAACAAGGATTTCCTATTATATATGGTTGCCGTAGAGTCAACCATATGCATGGTTTTAGTTCAACAAGATGATTCATTTTCTGAATACGTGATCTATTACCTGAGTTGAGGCCTCATAGGACCGGAACTTAATTATACCCATCTTGAAAAACTTACGTTGGCAGCAGTTCATGCTATTCAACGGTTCTGTCACTATGTTATGTTTCGCAAGACCACCGTCGTTGTTGTCGTGAATCCATTTTAGTACATGTTGACACGACGAGTTAGCGGCGGAAAAATCAGTATATGGATGGTCATCCTCCAAGAATTTGACTTAGATTTCGTTTCAGCGAAGTCCAAGAAGTCACTGGTCTTCGCAGAACTTATTTCGGAGCTTCCGGTTGAGTCGGGTGACGTTGTGCCTGAGGAATCGTCTATCCGGGGTGATATGTTTTTGATTGAATTGTCTGATCCCTGGTACGGAGATATACTGATCTATCTCCAGAATTTGAAGTGTCCTACCTCTGCTTCTCATGATGAGCGTCGGCAGATACACCATCAGGCTAAGAACTATCTTATACTTAATGATACTTTTTATCGGCGAGGTGTAGATTGTATTTTACGTCGATGTCTCACTCATGAGGAGGCCGTCATAGTGCTCAACGATTGTCATACAGGAGCTTGTGGTGGTCACTTATCCAGGTTGGCAACATCCCAAAAGATTTTACGAGCAGGTTACTTCTGGCCCACGCTTATCAAAGATTGTATTGAGTCGGTCAAAAAGTGCCATCCGTGCCAAATCTTCTCACAGAAGATGAGGGCACATCCAGCTCCTATGTTTCTTGTTATCACCGTCGGTCCCTTCACCAAGTGGGGGATTGATTACACTACCTGCAACCCCCCATCACCAAGGGGGCACCGCTATATCATTGTGGTTGTCGACTACTTCACGAAGTGGGTCAAATCTATGCCGACGTTCAAATATGATGGAGAGACTGCAGCTCTCTTCTTATTTAACTAGATCATAGCACGGTTTGGAGTCCCAAGAGAGATTGTCACTGACCATGGTAGTCACTTTAAGAATCAAATGATGACCGAGTTAATGTCAAAGCTTGGTTTACGGCAAGAACACTCGTCACCTTACTATCCCCAAGCCAATGGGCAGGTGGAAGATGTTAATAAAACTCTTAAGACAATGCTACAGCGAACCATCAACTCAGCCAAGTCAAACTGGCATTTGATGTTATACTCGGCATTATGGGCTTACCGAACATCCGTTAAGATTGCAACCGGTTTCTCACCTTTCCAACTCATTTACGGGCTAGAGGCAGTCTTTCCCATCGAATGTCAAATCCCATCTCTGAAATTGGCCATACAGTTATTGCCAGACACTTCTCCGCTTGAAGAACGGTTGGTACACCTAGAGCAGCTTGATGAACAGCGTCGTGATGCGGCACTGGCCAACGAGGCTCATAAACATAAAGTTAAGTGTCAATATGATAGGTCCGTTCGTCCTCGGATTTTCTCTGAGGGCGACCTTGTCCTGGTTTACGACCATGATAAGGACCCCCTGGGGGCAGGAAAGTTTAAACCCATGTGGTTCGGACCCTTCATTATTAAGGAGGTGTTAAAAAAGGGCACTTATCGTCTGGTCAATTTTGAAGGGAATGCTTTAATGGAACCTAGAAATGGGCTCTACCTCAAGAAGTACTACTCATAGGGTCACTGTGGGTAACTTTTTGTAACATATGTATAGTCTTTGTGCTATTAATTTCTTTAGTTTCTTTTGAAAAACGTGTCATGGACGTGTCATTAATATTATATTTCGTCACTATGGCAGATGTCAAGTGAGTCTGAGGTGTTCATTGGGTATGCGGACGATGCTAGTCGACACACGTGGAGGCTTGCCTCCGCAGCTTGGGTAATCTTTACACCACAGGGTCAGTTGTTATCTTCCGAAGGCATATGCTTAGGTAACACCACAAACAATGTTGCTGAGTATAGCGCAGTTATTGAGCTGCTTCATGACGCTTTGTCATTGGGTATCTCTCGTCTCCGGGTCTATCTAGACGCTCAACTAGTTGTGTCACAGCTAAACAGAATATACCGTGTGCACGATCCTATTTTACACCGATGATTCCTTAGGGTACGTCTCTTGGAACGCAACTTTGATTATATTACATATTTTCATGTTCTTAGGAGTCTAAATCAAATCACGGATACTCTAGCTAATCATATTTTAGATTGGCATCTTGCTCACACATAAAGAATATCATGATCAAACACATGTAAATACATTTTTGTACACATAATCCATAAAGACACATAAAAGAAATAAAAACCATATATATACATCATAAAATCCTCAGAGTACATAGATGGGCGCAAGCGCCTCAAAAAATGGGAACCATAATGAGTCACCAGGGCTTATGCCCTCAAAAAATATATACATATCGGTGCTCGAGGCACATCAAAGTCTACAAGTCTGTTCAGGGCCTATGGGCCCTGTTATAATCATACACAGCTCGGCCCAAATGCCTAAACAGTCTGACCCATGTCCAAGGTAACCCCACCATATGAGTCTCCATGGAGGGTGGCAAGTCCTCTATCTCTATCATAGGAACTGTGCGGGTGAGCTCAGTGAAGTTTCGCTCAATCCGCCCAAGAGCCCTCTCAGCCTCTCCTGCTGGAGGGTTCCGTGCTACTGCTGCTCCCCTGGCGGCGCCTGTTCCGTGCAAAATTGGCAGGCCACACGGGTCCCACATCTGCATGCAACACAAGATTCACCCATCAAAAACTCTGTTAATCCAAAAAACATGATATATATCTAAAAAGACATAAAAATTACATATGCAAACAAAAAAATAGTACAGGAGGAGACTTACCCATCTCCCCTCGCTCCTCACTAGGAGGCACTGGTATCGTTGGATCTCTGGAGAAGTCGATCCCCACGTATGGGTAGTATTCGATGGCGGGGATATGTCATGACAACCAAGCAAAGAAGTCATCGTTGAAGGCCTCCACAGTCCTTCCGCCACCCTGTCGCGGCAGTAATGCTACCCATCTACATACTGCAGGGAAAGTCACCAGATGTCCTCATACTGTCATCTGAGGACTGAAGCATGGAACTCTCTCAAAGAAAAATGAGCACAAAATAGTCCCAAACCCGAAGTTCATGTGTGTCCGCTGATGGCAATCTGTCAATTGCATCTTCATGCTCTCTAGCAGTGTGGTACTCCAGTCATATATTTGTGCATTCATGCACTGAACTGCACAGTTCATATGTGCGCGCGACGCCTGATGTACGGCTGAGGAGCCGGTAATTCACCCAATGAGCGATAAGATAGTATGTAGAGTAAGGTTGGTGATACTGCCAACCGGTATCCAGGAAGTCCCCTGACTGGTCCCAGCCACACAATATTCTGCTATCAACTCTGATACTTTGCTCGGCCCCATAGGAAACGTCTGCAAGTTAACGGGTTCCCCTCTCCTCGAGATGCCCGTCAAAAAATAGATGTCCTCGGTGGTGGGCACCAAGGATTTCCCCTCTATCATAAAGGCTTAGCATCAAGATGCCAATAGTCAACCAGGGCATTCAGCAGCCTTGGTTGAGCGCGCATAAACGGACATAAGAAAAACTTCACTAAGCCACACTGTGTCAGCACGGCCATCACATTCGGATCTGCAGCTACTGTCTCATTGGCAGCCTCATTCTCTCTCTCTCTCCAATGAACATACATCCTGCAAAAATCACAAAGCAAAAGGGGAGTTTAGATCTTAAACAAGTCATTTTTTCATTGCGCGGGGGTAACCCGCGCGCAGAGTCAAGACTGCGCGTGGGTACCCGCGGGCTATCTCTGGACAGCCCGTGGGTTACTAGGGCCGACCTCTTAGAGGTCGACGGCCATCCCCAAAATCAATTTAAAAATATATATAAATGACGTATTGAAATGCAAGATGAGGGAGTTTGTACTTACTTGGTTCGAGCAGAAGTTCGTTTGGTCCACTGTAGCTCCCGGAATCACGATATCTGGCAAAGGGGGTCTTTTGGCTCCAAAGTCAATTTCCAAATCAGCAATGGTGATAATGAGCTACCAGCTTCTATTTATAGACTTTTGGGCCTCTTTTTGTCACCCTTTTGGCCCCTTTTATCAGTTTCTTTATACCAAAAACCATTTTGGGTGGTTCCGGAGTTATATGGAAGGGATTTGATCAGGTATTGGTGTTTGCACCCAATTCGTCACTTGGTGAGCAAATCGAGGGTGCTTATATGCCCAGTTGGGATCTGCTAAGCATGACAGCTGTAGAGTAAAAGGTTAGAAAGATAAAAACAAAGTTATAAACAAGAATTAAACTAAAACAAATTAAAACTAAGAGCATATGAAAAAATGAAAAATAAATACAAATGGACCAATATCACCAATGTATAAGCTGATCTTATTGATGAAATCCAAAGGCACAATGAAGAAAGGGGACTTGGGTCCCTTCTTTCTCCAATGGCTCTTGAGGCCCTCACAAGCTTGCTCTCCTTATAATGAAAATATGAAAATGTGGGTGAAAGAACTCCAAGCTTATCCACTCAAGAGAGGGGTGGATAGCTCTTGTGAAATGATTCCTAATTCTTGTCAAAGAATGAGTCCTTAACAATCTTGGCAGCATAACAATACATAGAATTCCTTGAGAAAGTGATGGTTATTCATGGCTTTTTATAGCCCAGCATTGGGTGATTATGTAACCTCTTTGGAGTGTGAAAAGGGGCTCTTTAGGGCTCAATTAGGTCTTTGACCAGCCCACCATGCAGATTGAGCTCGGATTTGGTGTCAAATCGACTTGGGAGCTGATCCATTAGTGGTTGGGAGGCCGACCAATTTCAATAAATGCGTCGTTTAGCAGGTGCGCGGGTTTTTTGCCCAACAGCTACGCATCGTGCATGCATGCGCGCATTGTACGTTGTTGTTCCGTGCATATGCGCGTGCACCCAGATTCTGTAAAGCGCCCTTCAATATTTGGTCACTTGGTATAGTTTTTGACCCTTTTGCAATGCTGTGGAATTAATCTTGTGCCATGAATGACTTCAGTCCTGTTTTGATGATGTGGAGTTCTTATCGCCATGTGCGGATGAAATTTCAGTGATAACAGATGCCCCCTGATGAATGAGGTTAGGAGCATACGTATAGCCGAAATCCATCAATGTTTCTTGTACTGAGAATGGTGTTGTAAGGGAGAGCAAGAGTGGGACTGTGTAGAGCAATCCTTTGGAGAAGAAAGGAACCTGTAGATCCCGACCTTCCACAAGGTGCGTAACAATATACAACTGTGTACAAACGAGGCAGGCATGCCCCATGCTCGTATGATGTAACTCTGAAAAAAGATGACGGAAATGTTGATGTAGACAACTGCAGCACCCGCGGGGGTGGTAATGATAATGGAAGAAGACAATTCTGCAAAGGAACATACTCTGAACAATRGGCAATGATCGCAGGAACAAGCAGCGACGATGATGCAGGCAGTGATGGCCCTGCCAAGTTCAGAGGTCTTCGGCAACTGATAATAATAACTGCAATAGTCGCAAAGTAAGACCCACCGTAACATGAGAAAGTGTTGGCGTCGAATGTTATGGGGGTCAACAACATCAGGGAGCAATGGTGTTTCCCCCTGTGTCATCCGAGATCTCTCATTAAATGGCAAATGAGAATCAAGATACTGTCGCCCTTCTGGAAAAGTGTGTTGATGTCGACAAAAGGGGGACACGACTCCCAGAAGCAAAGGGCTTCGCGGAATCTACTGTGGTGAAGAAGTGGTAGAGGTACATGGAAGAAGTCAAGAAGTGGGAAGACTCAAGACTGCCCTTGGTTGGAGGGTATATGATATAATGAATGGCCGCAACCGTGTGACAAGATCGAGTGTCAGGGGGATGACAAGATCAGTGATAAGTTGTGCCAGAGGCAGGACAAGGTGAACAAATTCAGAGGGTAAAGGTAAGTGACCTGGGTAGTACTATGAAGATATAGACGATGCCGGCGAGGGTAAATGAGAAGTAATGCTCCAACCAAGGGTGACATGGGTTGCCTGTGGCCAAAAGGAAAGCAGGTCGCCAACGGTGACGACAAAAGTAAATAACTGAAAATAAAGGTGTTTGTACAATAAATAATGAATAAATTTGGGAAATATGTACAAATACAGAAACGGGTGCCCCAGTGTGAAATGAGTGCCCCGGGGAGGGAAGAAATTTCTTGGAAAACTGATGAAGGGTGGGGGCCCCATTGGCGAGTTTCTGTATGAGGTAGGTGAAATGGAGATAGGTTCGTAGATGGGCAAATTGATGGTGGATGAAATCGTGGGTTCATGATCCTGCGGAGGTGCAGGTGAAAAAGAACATAACCATAAAGCGATGATCTGGGAGTCCATATGGGAAGCTAGAAAAATGAGGAGAAGAAGTATGTGGTCGATTCGCAACATGATGAAAGACTACCGGGACTCCCATCCCTAAAGGGTAATGAAGAACAGCATGAGTGTCAAAAGTGAAAAAATGTTCTATGAATGGGACAACTCATGTGGGTGAGAATGCTACCGGGTTACAGTACTGAAGATGCAACTGGAGGTGTGAGTACTGCAAAGCCGGGAATGGGTATCCTAAAGGCCAATATTAGAGGGTGTGACTGGAAATGTAAATGCAATACAGCGGGAGAGACTACATGCCAGTGCTGAGTATATACCTGAAGGAATGATGTGGGGAGATTATGATCAAGTACCTGCACAGAGAACAACCAAATACCCAAAGTGAACAATATCTGAAGAGAATCAAAGATATGAGCATGTATTAGATAAATGTGACAATGTGTGTGCGTACTTGTCCATGATATGAAAAAAAAGGTGCCCTTGGGGCTCAGGATGAAAAGCGGCCCAGAGACTGCTGTGATGTAGGTGGCGGGACGTTGATCCCGTGGATGAAGACAGTTCGAAAAATGGATGCCATGGGCTCCTGGAATGGTGAGGGGAAGTTTGGAAAAAGGCCTATATATAGATGTAGGGCCCACATTGCCACCTCATTTGTACCTGCTGCTACAGTCAGTTTCCGAACAGATTCAGAGAAGATTGGGTGATTCAGGGAGCACGAGGTATCCGATAGATGGTGTGCGAGTTTCAAGTTAGTGGTCTGAGCGTCCTGCATAGAAATAGGTTTCTAATTTTTGGGCAGGGTAGGTACGGGGGGGCATACAAGGGTTTTTAGGGGGTTTTGACTAGGGTGTGGGCCCACGGTGATACTTCTTTGTGAAACAATGAAACCGAGGAGGCGCCCTGCGGTGACGCAAAACATGTAATTGAGAGGGTTCAAGTGGATGTTGTACTGATGGCACCGTTGAAAGATGATTCGTAAATCATCGAGGTGCTGGGTGCGTTTCTTGGAGCGAGCAGTGAGGTCGTCCAAGTAGGCGAGTATGATTTTATCCAGATCATGAAAAATGTATGTCATGGCCCGCTGGAAAGTTGCGCCAGCATTTTTTAGGCCGAAAGGCATGACATGATACGCAAAAGTACCCCACGGGGTAATGAATGCAGTTTTATATTGATCGGCTGGGTGGATCTGGATTTGGTTATAGCCAGAGAATCCATCCATAAAGGAGAGAGCCTCATGGCCGGTGCAATCGTCGATAATCTGATCGATGAAAGGCGTTGGGAAGTTTTCCTTTGGACATGCGTTGTTGAGATCGCGAAAGTCTATGCAAACGCGGATAGATCCCTGTTTTTTATCGACGAGTATAGGGTTGGAAACCCATGAAGTGTAAGTAATGGGGTAAATAAATCCGGCCGTACGTAATTTGTCAATTTTGGCTTTGATAGTCGCGGCCTTAGATGGGTGTAGCGGTCGCTGTTTCTAGCGAACTGGTGTGATATCCGGCCAGGTGTCGATGCGATGCTCGACGATAGAGGGGTCAAGGCCAGGCATCTTCATGTATGACCAGGCGAAGATATCCCTATATTCCTGGAAGAGGGTTTTATATGCGGCAATTTCCTGAGGAGTGCAAGCGGCTCCAATGATGATTTCTTCGACGATGCCCGGTTTAATGGAAATGTTGATTTTGATGGTGGGGTAAATGTTGGCCAGATTACCTTCTTCAAAAGCGTCAGGTGCAGGAATAGGATTTTTGAACCAATCGATAGTCCCTGATGGGATAAAATCTTTGGTTTCAACCGCATAAATGGGATTGTGGCTAGGAGGCATGAGGGCTTCCTGTGGAAGGAAGAGAGCACGATGGTGTAGTGCATCCTAGGGAGAGTCCGAGCATTGTATCTCTTCCAGTATTTCTTTGTTGCATTGGAAATGACGAGAATATAATGGATCGTGAGGAGTGAGCTCAGTGACAGTGTAGTTGCCTCCTGCTGAAGACACAAAGGAGGTAAAGCTAGGAGAGGGTGAGGGTTCACTCGACATAAACCATATATTGAGGTATTGAGGGGTACCCGTGGTGGTGGGATGGGGGGTCTCCGTAGAGGAATGGGTAGGAGAGTTGGGTGGGTTACGGAGTAAATCCTCAGATACGTCATTTAAGAACCAAGGAGTTGTTGGGAGGGCCTCGGGTTCGAGCGAAATGATATGAAGATCTTCGAATGGTGAAGATATGTCAATGATCACCTCTGCGGGTTGGTGAAGCAAGGCCAACTGATGTTGCTTGTATTCTATGATCATAGGACATTGGTAGGTAAAATGAGCCAATGACTCGCAAAGAGAGCAAGGGCATCTCATGCGTTCATTGACTGAAGTGGTGACATAGCGAATGTCAGTGATTTTTGTTGTGGAAGACGTGGCAGGGCGTGGGTTGTTCTGAAAGTCTTGGCTTATGATAGCTAATGCCTGTCAGAAACGAGGCAGTGCTGGACAATGATGGGTGTAATGTCCATACTCA
>ML795366.1:15512-39308 GCA_009831015.1 Picea engelmannii
TTATGGGGATGATGAAGATATGAAACCTCCTAAAGGGAACCTAGAAAATCCCCATAAACTGAAGGTCAAAAGAAAAAGAACCAGTTCACAACAAGAAGGGGATGAGACACATGCTCAGGAAGATGACTTATTATTGGATAACATGGACCTAGATGTGGATATTGAAAACATTACCTTTCCAAATTTTGAAGTGTCATCTCGATAAAATGTACAGCCTGTCTCGACACCCATGATCCATGATGAAACTTTTTCTGATGAGGAGATATTTGTTGTACAAAATGCATCTTTTGATAAGGAGTCTAAAAAAATAGTTTTTGAAAGAACTACAAAAATTAAGAGCGATAAGCTACGGACCACCATTGACACACAAGATATGTTACCTTCAAAATTATCATCCATTCATAGAGTTACATGAGACACCCTCGATGTTTCAATCACACAAATGGAAGAATAGAACAACCAGTTAAAAGAAAGAATCAAAGAATTGGAGGCAACCCTCATGCCTCCACTTATTATGTCTTCTCCTATCACCATGATTCATCGAGGAAAGGGTATTCAAGAAAACCCAGAATCAAGTTCGAGGGTCAAAGGAATTTCCAGTTTAATCATGGCCACCCGACATTTTGTTGAACAAAATATTAAAAAGAGGATGTCATTGATTCTAAAACTATGGGATATGGCAAAGAGTTTTACTTCTCTTGGTTTAAGAATTCAAAACACTAAGGAGTATTTAAATTCAGACTTAAAAAGTGATGAAGGGTTCTATACTGATGGAGTTGTGATGTTCACAACTAGATTTGATGCAATGATAGAGCATACGAGAAAACAAGAAAATATACCTTCTTCGAGCCACATCAAACAATTGAAATCTTGTTGGATAGAATGAATTAATGTATTAAAAGGTGTAATAGCCCAATTGACTGACTTATCAAGGAGGAAAACTAAAGCGTACTTAAAAATCCTTGATCTGGACATTGTTGGAACTACCATTGAAGTCCCTGATCCTAAGTATATTTCAAACTCCATGCTCATGACTCAACAGGACTTTGAAGAGCATATTGAAGGACTAAAAAGGACATCGTCTGAAAAATTCAACAATATGATGGAATTCACACATGATGACATTGATAGTTGGCTTGTCAAATATACAAACAAGAATGAAGACATTGAAAATATATTACAAATTTTTTCCATTGATCTTAGGGAAATTGAAAAGGAGCTATTTAATATTAACATAAAGAAAGAAGTAATTGTTACTCCATTAAGGGACTTCATTCAAGAATGGTTAAATACTTCAATCACCAAGATTTTCGAGATTCCAACAGAGGAAGTTATGAACGGTAATCCAACTGCATCCAAAAATAATATAAAGGAAGCAACAACAAGAAAATAAATAGGAGAAACCATCATAGTAAGTCCATACTGATCACACCTTTCTTTCCTTATCAATATTCATCCAATTATTCTTCTTCTTTAAACAAACAATTTTAACCAAATTATGATAACTTTCTTTTGTCTTCTTTCCAGATTATGTTGCTCGACATTCACCCACCTTCTTCTCTCTTTGTTATACCTTCTTGTATATGTTTTCTTTATGGTCTGCAAGAGCCCCAATCCCAGTCCTTTGGAAAAACACCTTTAAATTTCAAAGCATTGTAACAGACTATTATTTTGAGAAATCAACACTAGTCATGAAAATAAAAATCAAATTGTGTTTGGATATCTAAGCATGCTTGTTGAACTAAAAATATTTCAAAAGGTGAAAGTTGGTTTCTTCTTGTTGGACACACTAATGATCACGTTGATCAAATGTTCAGTCGTTTTTCAGTAGCATTGAAGAGGAAAAATGTTGGAAGCCTACCATCATTGATTGAATGTATTAAGAAAACATACATTCCAGAGCCTGTTTTTCATATATTAGAAGAAACTGTTGACATGCAAAGATTTATTCAGGGATCGCATCATGAAGAAAAATGTATTGAACAACTTAATGACATTAGCTTCCAACATCAATTTTGTTTCCAAAAAGTTGACGGGAAAACACTTATATATATGGGGAAAGAAGTATTCAACTATTTCAGAATGGGAGCCTTCTTCTGGTTTAGTATTTTTGAAGTTCATTCCAGATCATCCAATATTTGCATCAAAGTTATTATTTTTACAATTAGTTTATGAAATCCATAATGCACAAAGGCGTAATAGAGATGTAGATTATTTTGAATGCCTAGAAGAAATAAAAAAGTCCATTAAGGATACATATGAGTACATTGATGTTGTTGATTCTGTTTGGTGGGAGTTTTTTTTTTCAATAGTCAAACTTACATAATTTGAAGCTCAAAAAATAAAGATACATTGTTGAAGACTCCATTTCATTGGCCACAAAATATGCCAAATGAACCTGAAGAAACAAACATTGTTGAAAAACAAGAATCTCAATGTGCTATTGAGTTTACACAAGCAGAGGAAAGATAAACGTATATTGGTTCACGAAGGTCACATGCACAACGTGAATCCATGGAAGACCTTTACAGGGGTTCAATACAAGATATTAAGGAAGTTAGCATGATTGCAGTCTTAGCGACTAAAGATCCACATGGTTATCCATTCTGGATTGCAAAGGTTATAAAGATCGAGAAAGAAAATGATGATGTCATTGCAATTTAAGTGCATTGGTAT
The DNA here is from genome assembly GCA_009831015.1 of Picea engelmannii. Lineage (NCBI taxonomy): Eukaryota > Viridiplantae > Streptophyta > Pinopsida > Pinales > Pinaceae > Picea > Picea engelmannii. Next base: position 18,189 of record ML795366.1, read on the forward strand.
GCAACAAGTACACACCCATTCAATGGTGTGTACAAGATAGAGATAGTGGTTAAGAAACATGTCAATAGAAATAGAAAAAGAAAGGGTCAAAATGCAACTTGTCATCACACTAACCTCTTAAAATTAGATGATGTTGACATATTTGTTTATGACTTCAATTTGACAAAGAGAGGAACTCTTCACTCCAAGACAACAAATATTATCAAGAGGTTGCTACCATAAGAAATAAATGCAAGATGGGAGTCTGTTGAACCTAGTCATATATCTAAAAGGATTTTGACATTTGAAATGTTGGGAATGAATGTAGACTCAGATGGTGCATTCATCGACAATAGAGAAGTGTATGTATCATCTTCATCTTCATCCAATCATTCATCTCAAGACAATGTAGAATTTGATGGTGTTAGCACCATAAGTCGTCCTCAGATTGCGATGAGGGCAAGACTGATACCCATCAGTTTGTATGTCACAGTTTGGTTACAAAGGGTGATCGAATGAGAGAAAACTCATAACAATATTGATTTAATTCAGAAAACTGGGTTGGAAATGCATAGATAAGTGAGGTCTTGATCTAACTTAAGCCAGTGAGTTTGTATAGTGGTGAGTAAACAGAAGAAACATGAGGAAAGTGTGAAGGTATGCTTTGGACATCCAGTCTTCCAATAGCCTATGAAGGAAAAGTCTCATATGCAAGATCCTCTTGGTCTGAGAACTTCAAGACACTGAAAAACATTGCAACTGTAAAGATAGTCAAATCTACACTATAATACAGCCACAACACTCAAATGGATCATCCATGCCCGAGCTTTCAGAGTGAGAAGAAAAGAAATGAGAGAGGATGTTGGATTCCATTAAATAAAAAGTCTCAAATAACAATCATAACCAGAGAACCAGAGGCCTCGTCAAAACATTACAATCGGGAGCATAGATCTACCATTGATACTTACAAAAATATGAAAACTGAGTATATAAACTTAGAGCAACTCTTCATTCAGAAACATGCTCTGGTCATTACATTCAATGCTTGGCATATTTGCCTTCCTCTACCTGTTCGCACTTGCGTTCTTCTATCAAACACTATCTCTGATCAGTATGGGATTTTGCAGAAAAATCCGTTGATAGGGGGTCCTTGGGTTGACAGTCTGCTTCCATGACCGGCCTTTCCATGCTTTCCTTTTACGGGTTGAAATGAGGTTTCAACTACCTCCCCCACTTCCATTAATTAACTGCATTGGGATTGAGACAGATCTTGACGCCTAGTCAATGCCATGGGTGGTGCCTATGATTTCTTCAGGATGGCTCCAGAACCTTGGGCCTTGCTGCTTTTTTTCTGTATTCAAACACAGGCGCTCTTAGCCCTTTGGCATGGCTTCTTCCCATCGCCCCATGCAATCACAAGTAATGACCACGTCCTTATCTTGCACAACATTTTAGGGCTTTGTATTTTGGGAGTTTTCACTCCTTCTTTCTTTCGATATCACGATACCAAAAATCACGAAACGACCACTGAGATCGGCGGTCAGACTCGCTTCAAAATGGATGGTCATGATCGTTCCCCTAAAAAAATGATAGGGAGGCTATACGATGAGAGCTAGCCCACCTTTCCCAGACCTTCTTCCTTTGTGACCGAGTGCTAGGACCATGGGCCCAATTCTTCCCTTCGCGAATCGGGACTTTGAGATTTAGGGATCTCCTCTGTGCTTAATTCCCAATATCCCGATGGTTGAACTCATGAAATGGCCTTGCTCCTATCGATGGTCGGATTTGTTGTGCATCTAACGATCGAGGCTCCTTGCAATGGGTGCTTTTTCCCTTCACCCGCTTTGATATGACCTCGAGCTGTGAGTATGGGCCCACTCTTTGAGCGCTATGTGAAACATTCATCCCGCGCCACGTATCCTGATGGAATGAATGGCCTAGATCGTATCAGCGTTTCACATTTCAGGGTTTTGAGCTATGGAGGCACCTATCGATGAGAACCCTGAACTCTCGATTGTCAAACCTCCGAAATCCACCAATGCTAGATCAACGCCCCCCCGGATCTTCATGTTTGAACGACCCAAATTTACCCTTTCGTGAATCGGGACTTTTGATGAACAATTTTACAACCCTTTGAAACCCTGATTCCCATGCTCGCTTACCTTAGTTAAAAAACCAAACTTTCTCGTACACTTGATTGGCATCTACATCAACCACAATAATTGTTGTGCTCGATGGTCACGATTGCAGCCTGTGAACGATCACTTGGGTGACTGAGTTAAGCGTCGAGGAAATGAGAGGATCAGTGACAGAGGTAGAGAAAGGAACGCATTAGCCCAGGGAAAAATGGAAAGGCTTATGGTAGATGGCTTTCAGGTGATGTAGGTAGGAAACATGACTTTAAAGACTTTGACAGGTTTATGTGCTAACATTAGGCTCCATGGGGGATAGAGTCCTCCCTGCGAGGCTCTAAGAACTCCTTTCATGGATTCAGTGCCTTAGTGTTGGGTTGTGGATTATTCTATTAAAATCAAAACAAAATAATGTAAAACATAGATGGTATTTACAAAGGTGGGATGTCGATTGCAGCTCTAAGAAAAAAACATTTTTAGGAAGTGCCCATTTACTGGGCCGCCAAAAACTTCATCTCCGTCCAAATTCTGCAACCTGTAAGTGTTATTTGGAAATACTTTGGAAATTTTGAAGGGACCGATCCAAAGGGCATACAAATTTTCGTGCGTTCCCTTGTCTTGTATGGGAGCATCCCATTTGAGCACCAGATCTCCCAGCATGAAATCCTCTTTCCTCACTTTCTTTCCAAAATCCTGCTTGATCTTCCGCTGACGGTCTTGTGCTCTGTCCATCATCTGCTCTCAAGTTTTCTGCACTTCCACTAGCTGATGAATCCTCCTGATCATGTTGTTGGGATCCTCCTGGAAGTCTTGGAAGAAATTTTATACTGGCAAGGCGAGTTGAGAGGGAAAAATTGCTTCATTCCCATATACAAGTTGGAAAGGAGAGATGCCTAGGGACCATTTAGTTGTCACTTTATCAACCCACAAAGTGAATTTGAGCTTTGAATCCCATGCTTTATTATTGTCCTCTAACATTCTTTTGATAATCTTGATGAGGCTTTTGTTAGAGGACTATGCTAATCCATTGCCTTGCGGATAGTAAGGGGTAGAGTGGATCAGAGCAATTTCGAACTGCTCACAGAATCAGATCAATGGTTCAGCCTTGAAGGATGCAGCGTTGTCAGTGACGATCCTGGTTGAGAAACCGAACCTTACTATAATGTCCTCCATAAAACCAATGATCACTTTATGGGAAGATTTCCTTGTGGGGATGGCCTTTATCCACTTGGTGAAATAATCTGTTGCAGTTAAGATCCACCTATGCTGACCACTTGAAGCAGGGTGAATTTCGTTGATAAAGTCAAGACCCCACTGCTGGAAAGGTCTTGAAGCCGCCACATGCTTCAATGGCAGAGACTTGAGCTGCTGCTTCCCGAAGAATTTCTGACATTTGACGCAAGTCCTGATTTTTGCGCAGACATTAGTGAATAGAGTAGGCCAATAGTACCCGACCCTGCATATTTTGTAGGCCGTGGTTTTCTAGAAATGATGTTGTCCACATAGGCTGCCATGGAACTCAAATATAATCTTTTGGGCCTCCTGTGGATCCAGACATCTTAAGAGCACTCCCAGAGGATCCTTCCAATACAAAACCTCGTCAATAAGGAAATACTTGATTGCTTTGAGCCTCAAGGACCTTACCTTGTTCCTTCCCATACCATCTAGAGGCCACAACTCTTGGACAAAATATATAATGTCTTTGTACCAGGTGCATTCTGCCAATGGACGGTTGTCCCGAGGACCTATATCAAACGACTCGACCTACTAGTTTGTTGAGAAAGTGTTGTTGAAGTTAACCCCCAAGGCTTTACAATTAGATTCAACCAACAACTTGGCTAAACCCTGGCCTTTAACTAGTTTTGTGGGATTTATTTCCAAATCGAATTCGAGGATTTTGGCAATCCACTTGCTCCTTCTCCTGTCTATGTCAGGTTGAATGAGAATGTCCTTAACTGAAGGTGAAGGAACATACACAATGATTTTTGAATGCAGAACATAGACTCTGAAAGGCTTGAGGGCCTTCACCACGACATAGGCCTACTTCTCCATAATGTCGTATCTGATCTCGACATCTCTTAGTGCCCAACTGAAAAAGGAAATGGGTTGCTCCAACCCTTCAATATTATTTTGCAACAAAACGGCTTCCACTATATCACATGAAGAAAATGAAAATATTAGGAAATCCTTGGAATAATCGGGACTGATCAGCATGGGTGCCTCAGTCAGTGCCTTCTTAATTTGGTTGAAGGATTCTCTAGGCTTAGCAATCCATTTCACTTCATTCTCCTTCCTGAGCATGGTTGTGATATGCTTCACCAACTCAACAAAGTTCGAAAAAAACCTTCTCAGAAAATTGACTTTTCCCAAGAAATACTGGACCTCTTTCTTGGATCTTGGGAGTGACGAGGTTTGTATTGCTTCAACTCTGCTAGGATCAATCCTGAGTCCCTCAGATGATACTATGTGGCCTAGCAATCTTCCCTCTTTTAGGGAAAACATAGACTTTTTTGGATTTAAGGAGAGCTCAAATTTTCTGAATTTGAGGAAAACCCTTTTTAAATTCTCACAGTGCTCTCTATCTGATCTAGAGAAGACTATGATATCATCTAGATAGATGACCACAAATTTGTCCTTTTCTCCATTGAAAGTGATATCCATGGCTCTCTGAAAGGTCACCCCCACATTCATCAATCCAAAGGGCATCTTGGCATACATGAATGTTCCCCAAGGAGTGGTGAAGGCTGTCTTTTCTCTGTCTTCGGGCAGGACCAAGATCTGGTTGTATCCCGAAAATTCGTCGATCATGGATATCCTCGATGCACCAGTTACCCTTTGTAAAATATGTTCCATTTTTGGCGGGGTAATTGTCTTTCTTTGAGCTCTTGTTTAGGTTCCTGAAATCGGCACAAAGTCTAATTTCCCCACTCTTTTTCCTTACTGGGACCAGGTTGGCCACCCACTCTGAATATCTCAAAGGCACTATGATCTAGGCATCCAAGAACTTTTTTACCTCTCTCTCCATGATAGGCAACAACATAGGATTAATTTGTCTTAACTTCTTCCTAAATGGTTTGGCCTCTTCTTTCAGTGGAATTTTATGCTCAATAACGCCAGTGTCATATGTCCTGAGGTCTTCATAAGTCCAAGCAAAGACATCATCGAATTCCTTCAATAACTTAGCATATTTGGCCCTTTTCTCCCTTGACAGGCTGCTTGACAACTTAACAAATTGGGATCCTCCTCTATGCCAATATTTCACTCAGCTACATCAGCATCAACATTTGAGATTTTACCCTTTACTGCTACATCATTATTGTCAAACAGTCTTTCCAAAGGAACCAGTCCCTTGGGAATATGATTGCTAGGCAACTGAATAATAAGATGGTTAGCAATCTTGTTCAGAAAAATATTTGCATGAGGATCAATTTTGGAGTCAGGATCTTGATCAATATGTAATGCTGAGAACTCATCAACAGTCTCCAGGAATCTTTTGATCTCAAGATCATCCTCAAACACTTTCCAATGCTTGACATTGTTAGGAATAGAGGGCTTGTATTTCACTTCTACTTCGTACCTGGGTTTAGGTGGCAGAGGAACTCTAAAATTTCTTATCGAAATGGCCAGAGAATCGACCACTGTGTTTTTCACTCTTGGAATGAACGAAATGTTGAAAGCCAAGAAGAAAGCGTCAATTAGATCCCACACTTCATTCCTATAAGATCTGAGTCTCGGATGCTTGGATTGGTAAATTATTCTGATCTATCTCACAACTATCTATGCATCCCCAAACACATATATCTCTTTGATTCCCGTGTCTTTGGTAGCTCTCAAACCCAAAACGAGAGCTTCATATTCCGCCACATTATTGGTAGCTTCAAATTCTAACTTGTAGGATAGAGATATAGTTTCCTGAGCGGGTGAGACAAAAACTACTCCGAAACCAACACACTCTCTAGAGGAGGCTCCATCGAAGAACATTTTCCACACAATGGTGCCCAAAGGGGTATTTTCACAGAGAGTAGTGGGATTTCTGATTTTAAGCGGAGGTTCAGGGGCATCGGTGAGTTGCAATAAGCTGGATCCCAAATCATTATCAAGGGAAAAGATAGGATTATTGGTGGGGTCTGGCTCATCATTGACAATGTAGGCCAAATGAGCTTCTTTGTACAGTCTTCTATGCTCCCCTCAGAACACTGGAATGGTAGCATATGTGAGGTCCATTTGTAATGTTCCCCCAAGCCCTTTTATCCAAGATCTTGACAACAACATGCCAAACTTGGGAGGAACATCTGCCACCACAATATCCATGACCACACTCTTCATGGGAAGTTGAAACAAGGTCACGACCAGGTATTTGATGACCCTGAGACATTGCACTCTCCTTGAATCAAAAGAGTACAAATCGTGATAGTATTTTGTGACTTCCAGCTCGAATTCTTCCATGACAGTTTTAGGCATGAGATTATGGGAGGCCCCTGAATCCATCAGACAGTTGTGCAACACCTTGTCATGTATGTTCAGGAATGTGTAGAAGGGGGGGGGTGAATCATCTCTGTCTTCTACCATAGGACCTAAGATGACTGTAGGATTTTTGTCTTGGAGGTTTACTGAGTCTGTGGAATGACAAGGTGGTTCAGGCTGCAATAGCTTAAAGAGGGACCTTTTGAAGTCTTCATGCTTGATTAGCTCTCCCAGGGGAACAAGGATTCTGATCTTATGAATTTCATGATCAAAGCTAAAGGAGGAGGGGGGCTTCAAAATTTCTCTCACCTCTGGGACAATATCTTTGGCTGTTGGTGGGGAATCCTGAGTTTTCTTTTCTTTGCTATGATTCACTGCATCTTTAGCAGGCTTCTCTGCTCTAGGAGATGGATCAGGGACGTCAGACTTCCCTTGATTCTTCGTAGACCAGAGGTTGTATTTGCTTGGGATATTATTGACCTTTTCCCCTTTACTCAACTCATTTATTTGACTGCTCATGAGGAATTCTTTGTATGCAGGTTGAGTTAAATGAGGAAATGGGGAGGTGTCCCGAATACAATGAATTTCAGGATCTAGATCTTCTTCTTCCTCTTCCTTATCAATAACAAGGTTTTTTTGAAAAGGAGCCTAGATTTTATGATCATTTCTATCTCTATCCCTTTTCTCCCTTGGCATAATCTGAGGAGCATTGTTGTTCGACTTCCTAAAGTTGCCTCTATTTTCAATATTTTGGGGGTTTTTGTATGTCTTCTTCCCTTCTATTCTCATTTTCTCCATCTCTGCAAACAGAGACTTTACCATCTTGGTCAATTCGTCCACTTGAGGGTGAGATCTAGAAGAGCTAGAGGTTGAGGCCTCAGATCTCCCTCTCCCTTTGTCCCCGTTGGATTTTCTTCTAAGCCTGTCAACCACAAACACATTGGATTCTACTTCTAGGGCTGCATCTTGCATATTATCTAAGGAAGTAGCTCTCCTTTCTCTAATCAAGAGGCAAAAATCAGGGTCAAAGGCACTAGCATAAGTGATTTTGGCAGAGGCTTCTGTGGGTTTTATCTCAGCAGGGATCTTATTGTACATTTTATTGAATCTTTTGGAGAAGTTGGATATGGACTCTCCCTCCTTTCTCTTCAAATACCCAAACTCTGTGATATAATACATAAAGTCCTTTTTATCCCCCCACTACCTCAAGAAGACATCATCTAGAGCCTCGATTCCAGCAATGGATCCAGGGGTTAATCCCCTAAACCACTTCCTAACCTCACCATCAAGGCTCTGGACAAAGACTCTCATCCAGACGTCTTCATTTTCAATATTTAGATTGTCTACATAACTGTAGAAGGAATCAAGGTTCTCTTCAGCAGTTATGTCCTCCTCCCTGGTGAATTTGGGCATGTACTTTAAGTAATCTCCGACAGGGAGAACATTTAGGGGCTGAGGCAGGACTAGGGGGGCATATCTTGCAGCCACTATGGCATCCATTCTATTCCCGAGGGGATTAACACTTGCCATAGGGATATGAGGTGGAGGAGAATTAGAGGGAGAAGGGGTTTGAACTGGGGGGACTGGAGCTGAGCCCATGGGAGGAAAGGGAAACGATGGAGGATCTGAAGAAAAGGCTAAAGGGACTGAAGAAAAATAGGTTTCTCTCTCGGTGGTAACAACAACAGTAATAAGAGGAGGGGTGGTAAAGCCCGGGGTAGGAAAATATTCTGAGGCGCTGGGTCTAAACCATCATACAACTTCAGGGGAGAGGGGAGTGACAAGGATTTCTCCCTCCAATCCCAGACCAGGAGGGGAAAGCTCAATAGGAACACTCCCAAAATTTAAAGTTCGAGAAACTCCAGCAGACAGAATGAAAGAAAAACGAGAAGCGGATATGGGAGTTTCTATAGGATTAAGGTGAAAATAATCAGAAATACCCGGCTCAGTAGTGGAGGCTTCTTCTCAGAGGGCCTTTCCCTTTCTGATAATTTTCTCTGGGTCAACTTCAGGTATTGTTAAAGGTAGCTTTGGAGTGGACTGCATGTGTCTGCCTCTGGAAGCCACAACTAAAATAGTGGAGTCACCACAATGGAGTCGCCAGGTGCACAGCTGCAATCTTTGATAAACTAAGCTCTGATGCACCTTAAGAACCAGTAAGCTTTGTTGTTCAATTCCGGGGAAAATCTCAATTTCGTCCCTGACAACGGCGCCAAAAATGTTATCACCAGAAGTCGTCCTTAGATTGCGATGAGGGAAATCCTGATACCCATCAGTTTGTATGTCACAGGTTGGTTACAAAAGGTGATCGAATGAGAGAAAACTCAGAACAATATCACTTTAACTCAGAAAACTAGGTTGGAAATGCATATATAAGTGAGGTCTTGATCTAACTTAATCCAGTGAGTTTGTATAGTGGTGAGTAAACAAAAGAAACATGAGAAAAGTGTGAAGGTCTGCTTTGGACATCCGGTCTTCTAACAACCTATGAAGGAAAAGTCTCAGATGCAAGATCCTCTTGGTCTGAGAACTTCAAGACACTGAAAATGTTGCAACTGCAAATATAGTCAAACCTACACTACAATACAACCACAACACTCGAATGGATCATCCATGCCCGAGATTTCAGAGTGAGAAGCAAGGAAATGAGAGAAGAATTCGGCTGCCATTAAATAAGAAGTCTCAAATGACAATCATAACCAGAGAACCAGAGGCCTCCTCAAAACAATACAATCGGGAGCGTAGCTCTACCATCGATACTTACAAAAATATGAAAACTGAGTATATAAACTCAGAGCAACTCTTCATTCAGAAACGTGCTCTGGTCATTACATTCAATCCTTGGCATCTTTGGCTTCCTCTACCTGACTGCACTTGCATTCTTCTGTCAGACACAATCTCAGATTGGTATGGGATTTTGCAGAAAAATCCATTGACAAGGGGTCCTTGGGTTGACAGTCTACTTCCACGACTGGCCTTTCCATGCTTTCCTTTTATAGGTTGAAATGAGGTTTCAACTACCTCCCCCACTTTTATTAATTAACTACATTGGGATTGAGACGGAGCTTGATGCCCATTCAATGTCACGGGTGGTGCCTATGATTTCTTTAGGATGGCTCCGGAACCTTGGGCCTTGCAGCTTTCCTTCTGTATTCAAACACCGACGCTCTCGTCCCTTTGGCACGGCTTCTTCCCATCACCCCATGTGATCACGAGTAATGATCACGTGCTTGTCTCGCACGACATTTCAAGGCTTTGTATTTCGGGAGTTTTCACTCCTTCTTGCTTTCGATATCACGATACCAAAAATCGCGAAACAACCACTGATATCGGGGGTCAGACTTGCTTCAAAATGGACGGTCACAATCGTTCCCCTGAAAAAATGACAGGGTGGCTATGCGATGAGCGCTAAGCCCCCTTTCCTAGACCTACTTCCTTTGTGACTGGGTGCTAGGACCATGGGCCCAATTCTTCCCTTCGTGAATCGGGACTTCGCGATTCGGGGATCTCCTCTGCTCTTAATTCCCAATATCCCGATGGTTGAACTCACGAAATGGCCTTTCTCCTATCGACGATTGGATTTGATATGCATCTGACGGTCGAGGCTCCTTGCGATGGGTGCTTTTTCCCTTGAACCGCTTTGATATGACCTCAAACTGCGACTATGGGCCCACTCTTTCAGCGCTATGCGAAACGTTGATCCTGCGCCACGTATCTTGATGGAATGAACGGCCTAGATGGTATCGACATTTCACATTTCGGGGTTTTGAGCTATAGAGGCACTTGTCGATGAGAACCCCAAAATCCTGATTTCCAAACCTCCAAAATCCACCAATGCTAGATCAACGACCCCCCAGCTCTTCATGTTTGAACGACCCAGATTTACTCTTTCACGAATCAAGACTTTGTGACTTTTGATGAACATTTTTACAACCCTTTGAAACCCCGATTCCTGCGCTCGCTTGCCTTCGTTAAAAAATCAAACTTGCTCACTCACTTGATTGGAATATACATCAACCACAATAATTGTTGTGCTAGGTGGTCACGATTACAGCCTGTGAACGATCACTTGGGTGACTGAGTTGAGGGCCGGGGAAATGAGAGGATCAGTGACAGAGGCAGAGAAAGGAACGCATCGGCCCAGGGAAAAGCGGAAAGGCTTATGGTAGATGGCTTTCAGGTGATCTAGGAAGGAAACACAACTCTAAAGACTTTGACAGGTTTATGTGCCAACATATGGTATTTCATAATCCATGAGTCAATCTGAATAAGTGTATGAAACATTTTATGTATTTTTTATCCATATGATGTTTGTATGGTAACTAGAAATGAGCATTGAACTTACATATGATCTTACATGAAGTTGTGAATCATTTTTATGTTTTATGAATTATATGTTTTGATTATGGAGAATATAATAAAATTTCTTAGCTCATATGTTTTGAATATGGACAATATAACAATACTTTTAAGAAATAATTTATGTTTCATTCAATTTAACTTGTATTTACTTTTTTTTATAAAAGTAAAAAAATATTAAAAAGTGATGTTGGATTTTTAAAGTATATTGTGATATTTTCATGGCATTATGTATTACCTTGTGCTTTGAGTGATAAAGTAAGATTTAAAAAGTAAGCATTTAAGGGTTGATTTTATGATTTTGTTTACAATAATGATGATTTCTTTTACCACTTTATARAAATGTKTCATTTTCATACCCCAATTTTAGAATGGRTGCTACCGGTAGTAGTACTTTTCAATTTGATTGTTGATTTTGAGGTTTTGGTTTTAATGGTATCAACTACTAAAAATATGATTTCAAATTATCTAAAATTTTAACGTTTTGAAAAAACAAAAAGAATYATGTAACATCATTTTTTTAGGTGTTGATTTTAAGGTTTTTTCTGAACTAYTGTGTGAGTTTTGAAGGCCATGTTTGAAAATGTTGTAATTTTGACCCTGTTTAAAAAAATGGTTCTATTGGTAGCACCACCTTTTGATTTGGGGGTTGATTTTGATGTTTTTTATGAAAAACTATGGGTTTTTTAATGAAAAACTATGGGTTTTTTGGGCCAAAGTTCTTGTTTTGAGGTCACAGTTCTCGTTAAGTCAGTAACTTTGTTTTTATGATTTGTCATTGCTTGTCACTATTTTCTGATCCTGCCAGAGGTATATACTTGTATATGTTTAATTGTATCATTATCTTAAGGGTTTTTGCAGGAGAAGAGATCTTTTGTCTAAGAAACAATTATAGATCTGCAGGGATATCAGATCCAACACATTCATAGGAACAACACACTCCAGGTTTGATTGTTTTGATATGCCTCTAGCTGTTATGGCATTATTGTGATCTTATGAACATATAGTTGTGTTTTGATCTATTGAAGTTATGACTATCATACTAACCTTTGGTCAAAGTTAAAGTTATAAGCTGACTCTAGTCAAAGTATTAGATTGATTAAGGTTGAGATTTTCGAGTTTAATTGCATTATATTCGCTAACTCAGATTTATGTCAAGAAAGAATAGTTTCTTAGTACAAGGGATAGGTTTGAGAGAATACTTGTCATCTTGAGTGAAGGAGACTCAGAAGAAAAGAAACAACACTCATTCTTGAAGATAAGACTCCAGGTTCCAGGTTTGATTGATTAAATTGATAAGTTTCCAATTTGCACATATCAAGTTTGATAATTGCTACATTACAAGTAAACACTATAGTTGTGACAACTATCTTTGAAAGGTTTTATTACCGTTAGATACAATGAATACTTAGTAGCATGTGAGTACTATTGATATAAATTCTTATTGTACTTGTTTGCAATATGAACTAACATCTCCTCTAGGAGATATTTCTTGTTTTGCATCGAGGAAGGTCACCTTGGTAATGATATGTTGATTACCATGAAATTGTCTTTTATTCTTGTTAACATAGATATGTTCTTATGAAAATGTTATTATATTGGAAATGCTTTTGCTCTTGTTGCTCTTGTCTCGGGCAGGGTATCTTGTAAATTCCATGGAGGTTACCATGGATATATTGTTGTTCTTGTTTCTTGTTCCGGGTAGTTTGTCATGGAGGAATGATTGGTCACAACACTAGAAGAGTGTTGTTCCTATTTCTTATTATTTCATTTTTATTTTGGCTCTTGTTCCAAGAAGGTCACAAGTGATAGCTCTGAGAAGGAGCCATTGTTTTTATTATTATTATAAGGGTATTATTCTTGTCTATTGTTTTACCTTGTTGTTGGTCTTATTCCGGGTAGGTCACAGGTGATAACTCCAAGGGAAGCTATAGTTACAGGAGGAAACATATTAGATGATTTTTATTTTGAAACACAGAACAAACTATCCAGATAAGAAGTTGTGTACTCGAGTTCATACATCCATGTACCGAAGAAAAAGAGGATGAAGAAGGGTACTTTTGTGACATACAAAGTATCTCATATGGAGATCGATTGTAAGGAGCATAAGGCTCCAAAGATTACTAAAAAAATCCCTCTAGTGCAGTTGATCACTCTTCAAATCATCCGGAAGAGTTAGTAGATCTAGAAGGGCCTACCCAGAATCGTTGCAGTAACCAAGAAGAGACCAACATGGTCCTGTGACACTTTGCAGGATGCAAAGATATATAGCATTGATGAGACATATCGTGAGGAGCAGATGGATCCACTAGTGGTGAGGAAGGAAGCCCCACTAAGTACCATCTCAGAAGGAGCTATATTTCAGAGGGAGTCATCCCTCACGATCCAATAGGGAGGAACAACCTCCCCAAGACCATTCATAGGAGACTTCAGAGGAAATCATCACATACATAAGGAGAAGATGGCTTTGGATATTATTTAGACTCAGAGGGAGTCAAGCTTCAGATGGAGCATGGAGACTCAGAGTAAGCCCGATCTTAGAGAGAGTTAGTGGCTTAGAGACTTTCAGAGAGAGTTAGGGGTTGGGAGAGAGAGACATCTTCCAACATTGACAGACAATTGCCATGAGTTGAGGAAACTATATCGGAGCTTCAGAGGCTTCAGAGGCTTCGAGGAGATATGAGACCTCCTGGGAAGATTCACTTGTTTCAGTGACAGAGGAGGAAGTAATTCAGAAGGACTGGGATATGGATTTTTCCTTGGTTCCGAGACCAGAAGGGAAGTCATTGGTGACTTCCAAGTTTATTTACAAGATCAAACATGTTGTTGATGGAATCATAAAAATGTACAAAGCCTGATTTGTGGCCAGAGGATTCTCCCATCAAGAGGGAGAAGACTATGACGAGACACTTTCTCCAGTAAGAGAAACCACAAGATACATGAGAATGAGTCTAATGTCTGCAGGTTGAAGAAATCTTTGTACGGGCTTAAGCAGGAACCCAGGGCAAGATATGTCAGATAGTTAGTATGAACCTGAGATTGGTTTCCTACACTAATGGTGACGAATATGAAGTTATTAAGTGATAAATATTCAGAGATAGTGGATGCCACCATGTATAAAGAAATGAATGGTTCGTTGAAGTACTTAACGGACACAAGACTAGATATATGTTTTTCAATGAACACATTGAGTCAGTATATGGTCGAACCTAGAGGTGCTCACTTGATTGCAGCAAAACATGTGATGAGGTACCTGAAAGGTGCAATTGACTATGGACTCAGATATGTTTCAGATCATGAGATAAGCCTGTAAGGATATACTAATTTAGATTGGGCTGGTAGTGTCGCAGACCAGAAGAGTATATCTAGATGTTGCTTCATTTTGGGATCAACTATGATCTCATGGTTTAGTAGGAAGCAGATGAGTGTGGCACTCAATATGACTGAGGAAAAGTATATAACAACGCGTTCAGCTACCAACAAAGTAGTGTTGCTTCGGAAGTTGCTTGCATGATTTTTTGATCTTGAGTTAGAGGTGACTTGTATCTGGTGAGACATCCAAAGTTGTGTGAAGTTGTTGGAGAAATCAGTGTTTCATTACAAGTCCAATCATATCGAGATTATGTACCATTATATTAGAGATATGGTGTAGAAGAGAGCAGTGAAGATCCAGTATGTCGCTACAGATGAGCATATAGCAGACATGTTGACCAAGCCTCTGTCGAGAGTGAAGTTTTTGTACTTCAGAGACAAGCTTGGTGTGGTCCAGAAGGACTTCCCTAGTAAGAGGGAGTGATGAGTTACATATGTGACTCTAGATAACAACATGGTATAGTGTGGATAATAGGTTGTCATGCCTAGGCACTAACTGTGGCACTAGTTAGGATAATGTGTATGCATATCCTTCAGGGAGAGCATGTTTTCCCAGCTGAGGAGACACAACTAGTTTGTGTGGTTGGAGCTTCACATAGATCCTTCACGGAGGTAGTGCCTCCGAGATAGCTAGAGGGCCAACCTAGTGTGTTGGACATCTACTACTTTAGAGAAATAGTCTGGTACGTAGGTCTGCTACTCCAGTGAAATATTGTGGTATGTAGGTACTCTAGTGAAATAGTCTGGCATATTGCTACCCCAGTGAAATAGTATGGTATGCATAGCTACTCCAGTGAAATAGTCTAGTACGCTAAGATATTGCTACTCTAGTGAAATAGTATGGTACACATAGCTACTTCGATGAAATAGTCTAGTATGCTGAGATATTGCTACTTCAGTGAAATAGTATGGTATGCATGTTACCAATTCTGTATGAACTAGATGCCAGATTCTGTGTGAGCTAGCGAGTTACTAGTTCTGTATGAACTAGATGGCACATTATGTGTGAACTGGCGAGTTACTAGTTTTGTATGAATTAGAAGTCAAATTCCGTGTGAGATGGCGAGTTACTAGTTCTGTATGAACTAGATCCCATATTTTGTGTGAGCTGATGAGTTACTATTTCTGTATGAAATAGATGCTAGATTGTGTGAGTTGGCGAGTTACTACTTCTGTATGAACTAGATTCCAGATTCTGTGTGAGCTGGCAAGTTACTAGTTCCATATAAATTAGATGCCAGATTATGTGTGAGCTAGCGCGTTAAAGCCCCATGATGACATAAAGCCCGAAAGGATGATAAGACCCCAGATGCATGACTATGACATGACCATCATATAGTCTGTGTGTGTGACTATGATAGTGCATGTGTGGCTATGATGGTGTTACTTGTTACATGATCTATTTGATCATGAGATGTCATGTTTGGCCATGCTACTTGTGACATGATTTGTTTAATCATGAGATAGCTTGTGTGGCTATGGCAATGCTACCTGTAGACTGGTCTATAATACCATGTGAGTCTTTCCCATGCCATGTGTGATGGATGGATGTGTTTGAGACCATTACATGAAGAACATATTATTTAATACCTCCCTAGCTAAGAGAGAGTGTTGATGTTTTGGTAGTTGCAGGAGGTATTAACCTCCAAGTGTAACCTTTGTACTTAAAATAGAATATTCTGGAAGTGAGAGAGCCATTAAACAGATGAGTGAAAACCCTAGAAGAGAAGTCGCCCAAGGAGAATAATAATAAATAAATAGAAAACCCCATAAAGGAAAGTCGACCCTTCCAGAAAAAGTCAAAGTAAATTATATTTGCCAGAAAAGACAAGCCAACCCTGTGGGAAAAGTTCACTGGTAGAATAAGTATAAATAAGGTGACACCTTAGCTCATTTGTACACACTCTCACTTAGCAGAAAAAGGACGGAAATTTGAGGAGCATCAACTGCAGTTGTAGCAGAAGGAGGCACAAGTTTGGAGAGGGTGGTGCAGTAGTTGTTGTGGTGTAATCTTAGTCTTTCCGGTATCTCTCTTGTGTGGTTCTCTTGGTAAGGGTATGCTTCTATTAGTATAGGTACGTTCTCTTGGTATTGTATTGCTACTGCAACAATGATATTTTTGGTTAGGGTTTATCTATTGGTTTTAGTGTGGACTTGCCAGAATCATTCTATCTAAGAAAAGGTTATTGTGTTCGGGGGTGGCATATATGTATGCCTATGGTTGGGTGACAATGATGTGACATTGTCTATGGTTAAATGAGCATACCAAAATTTTAACACATCTTAGGTGGACATAATGTGACCTTCATATAAAACTTAGTTCCTCCAAATGATAATAATGTAGGCTTTGGATTTGGATTTTATGGGGAACTAGGTCTTAAATCTTCTTCTTCAGAAGAACTGGAAGACACTCTAGAAGAGTGATCAAACTCTTCTACCTTTTTTAGGAATGCTTCTTTCTATATCCTTTGTGTAGCTAGTGCATCTCCATACACTCTGGATAATTCATCTTCTGTTGAATTGTTTCTTTCACTTTTTATTTCTTCCATGGAGAGTTTGATTTGTTTAATGTTCTCTAAGGTGATTTTTAAAATCCGTTGTTGTTCCTTCAACTGAAGCTTTAACAACTTTTCTTTATCCTTTATAAAGCTTTGCCTATCTTTGTGTTGTTATGGAAAATTCATATATAAATCCGCAGGAGCATATTTAGTGATGAAACTTTACCAACCAAAATATTGAATGATTCTTCTTTTGGGGTAGCAAAGTGTCTAAACAAATCAACCTTTTCCTTTCTTAGATTTTCTCTAATTACATATTTTCAGGTTGGGGTACTTTCTTGTAACCAATCAATTTCCTGAATCCTTTTTTGAGGATCGAGTTTCTGTAAACTTGAGAACATGTAGAAATCAAAAGTAGGTTTCTCGCCCTCCCAATTTAGTGTCTCAGAATCACTAGATTTAGTAGAATAAGAGAGTCGGTCTGAATCATCATTTGAAAATTCAAATGGATCAAGGAAAATGGCATTGCCTTCAATTTCTTCAGTGGGAGCACAATAGAATAAATCCTACCACTTGGGATCAATCTCTTTCTTGCGAGGACATTGATGTGCCCAATGGCCTTTCTTCTTACAATTAAAACAAATTGTATCCTTAGCGAGTTTTTGTCTTTTCTTGAGATAAGGGACCTTTTTATAAGACTTGTACTTATGCTTTCTTTATCTTGACCAAGGGTGATATGAAGGAATGAAACTGCTATTTACTTTTAGATTTGTAGGAACAATGCATCTTCCCAAATTGATGAGCACAATTATGAACTCTAATCCCATTTGATTTTATAAACAAAACCCCTTGGGAGAAAATGGTGATCTTGTAGTGATGAAAATTAAAAAGTACTCCTCAAACTTTCAAGATTCGTTAACATTAACACTCCTCAAGCTTTCAAGATAAAAGGATATGTTAAGAAAATAAATGTAGCAATCTTAGTAGAATATGACATTATTGGTAAACATACTAAAATTTACCTATTGGCATACTACTTCTGCATGTAGTTTGCAAAGAAGGCATTCAGGTCGATATGGCAAAGACCAAAATAGACATTGGATTGCATTGATATACATGGACAATGGGTTGAGCCTTTCGTGAAATCTATTTAGAAAAGAAACAATAGAAATAATAATTGATTTCCACCTATAACTGTTTTCACATATAATGGTTTGCACGCGACAATAATTCTCCCTCTAAGAGTGATCTAGATGCTTGTTTTGGTATTTTAAAGAATTGAATTTTTCCTATAATATTGATTTGGGTGTTTGTTTTGGTATTTTATTTTAAATTTGAATTATATATCCAAAAAATAGCATTAATGAAGATGCTATTAGTAGATTGTATTTATTTCATTGGTTTTATAGTAGATAAACTTTACATAAAAACTAAATTTATTTTTTTTACTATTTTCAATGGTTAGATAGAATTCTTGGGAAATCATTGTATGCAATAAAAAAAAGTTTAGTAGTGTGATACAAAATAACTTATAAATTATATGGTTTGAAATAATGATTATAGAAAATCAAAGGGACTAAGAAAATATGAAATAAAATAATTTGAGATTGATTTTAATTGTGACAATATCATTTTCATAGTATGTAATATTGATTTCCTTATATTGCATAGATTTCAGATTTTGTAAAGTCAATAAATTTTGACTAATTTGTTGGTTATATTTCTTTTAGTACAGTTCATTGATTTTAGTGTTTATACAATAGACAAATTTGATTATTTTGTTTTGTGCATTGATTTCAATGTTATATTAAAAAATCAACATTTTAATTCCTATAATAATTAAAAAAATGTTTGTTGTATGTATACAAATAACAATATGTTAGTTTGATACATGAATATATGATTTATAATCATTACACAACATGAAAATCATTATGTTTTCTCTCAATAAACCCGTGAATGAAATATAGAGTGAATCTGCTAAAAAAAATCAACAAATCATTAATGATGAAAAGGAAAAACACAAAACATGATAGTGAACTATATAAATGTAAATAATTACACCATTGCACTCTACACTTTTTAGTTCACTCATACCAACATTTTATCAATCATAATCCAAAGAAGCAACCTACATTGATATAAATTAGTATGCTAAGTTAAAGTGACTAAAAGTGTAATCTAGCCACTTAACCATGCATTGTGAATTGTTCAATGAGATCTATTGTTTTGATGTAGTGAATGGTATAACTAAAATGAATTAAAAATAAAGAAAGAAGACCCCATTTATTATTAGGGAAATATACCCCTCTCAATATCTTGCAAGAACTAGGAGTTGTTACGAAAACTCAACAACTATATCCATGTTGTGACTCTATCCTTTCCTCTCCTCTCCTCTGAATAAGCAAAAGAAAAACATGTTTTTGGTAATGGTACTTCTATTTGCAAGAGCTTATAGATTAGCAAATAGAAATTAAGTTTTAATAATATACTTTCTTTAAAGAAATAGGATAATATTCCAATGCATTGATTCCAATGAAAATATAGTCATTTTTTCTATTTGTCATATAGACCTTAATGCCTTCTTTACAAAGTGCATGCCCAAGTAGTATGTGAATCAATGTAGTAAAGATACGTTTTCTTATATTTAGAGATAATATGATCTTCCTACTGTTGGAACACAAATTTTTGGGTAAATATTGTGCGCACAAATGAAGTTGTGTGTGCCTATTCCAGTTTTGTGCATGCTCAAACAACTGTGCGAGGGGTGATAGGAGGCATTCATGCGACAAATTAAGTTTTTTCATTGTGCGTCAATTCAATTTCTATCAATGCACGTCAGTCCGATTTTTTCTGATGCGTGCCAAAAATTAAAGAAGACACTGCATACATGCCTGAATCAAGAAAAGTATCTTCGGGAAATCTCTGTGAATGATTACTACATACAACACGAGGGATCGTGGAGCAGTTATAAGATGATCTAGCAAGGTAGTTGAGACTGACATGATTCCAAAGAGGCTACGTGGTATGCATGTGGGTGACAAAAGCATACAGGACTGGAAATCAGTGGAGCGAGTGGGGAAGAGAGTCGAGAAGCATATAAAAGGGAGCAACATTGATATAAATAAGGTTGTTGATAGTTGTGGGTATTGTTGTTGTTATTCAATGTCCTTGATCTTTCTCTGAGCCTATGTTTTGTAATGTCTTTGGTTGTAAGTTTGAGTCTATCATATCTGTAGAGTCTTAAGGAAAGAACATTGCATTATGTAATGTAACTTTGGGAAAATGTATAAGATAGTAGGGCTCTTTTGTTATCAATTGATAAGTTTCTTAATATTTATGTGAATGGTTGAATAAAGATAATAAAGATGCAATGATTTTGCTTCTATGATATGTCGATCATGCGTCAATTGAATGTGTTTGTTGTTGTTATATATTGTTAGTTGGTAAGTAATTTGCAATGTATTATATGAATGCAAACCCATATGGATTCCTATATAATTAGTACTTCATCACCGCCACAAGACTAGATGATCTCTGTGATTTTCATGGCATCTCATGTGAGAGCTTCTTTAGTCTCTGATTGAGAATTGATATGCCAACGCCTTGGGGTTTTTGTTGGTTAACTAGGGATGAACCTTGGGTCTTCAACCCCTTAGCATTAAGAAGGACATGTGTAAGCATGAATGAGCCAACAAATGGTTTCATTGTCGGGACCTAAAGGTTTTGTATTGAATGATGAAGGAAAAGAATGAGGTGGTATCCATACTGGGAAGAAATTCAAGATTGGTAGACTGCAAAGGAAGATGAGTTTTCTCGACGAGAAAATAAAGATCTGAATACCAATGTGAAGAGATGGAAGGATAGGTATCTATACTCTGATATGAATGAAATTTTCTTTGTTAAATTTCCTTTATTATTGTATGAATGGTTGAAGAGGTATATTGCTACTAATATTTCTTTGAGGCCGCAAGAACCATTGGTTGGGGATCAAGTCAGTTTATAGGTTGAAGGTATTGGATAACAAGTGGACTTGAGTCATCGATTTATTCTTTGCTTGGGTGAAGGAAGGGTATATAATTGAGTTTGTTGTTGAGTACATTGATTCTTTCAGCAAGGCTGAAAGAAAGTTCAAGGAATTTCCTAGGAGAAGGTTTCTAGAAGAAATCCCACTTTGGATAAAAATGTTGTTCGTGGAGAAGGGGTTGATATGCATGGAGCTCGACAGGATGGTTGAGTAGATTCCCCTAGCGCTAGGGGGATGAAAAGATGTGGAAAAAGTGAGAAAGGAGATGGATTTGATGAGAAGGATCTAG
>ML795366.1:39427-86025 GCA_009831015.1 Picea engelmannii
AGGAAGATAAAAAAAAAGGTGCGCACTGAGGGGTCGGCCCCAAAATGTAGAGGAAGGAAACCACATCATGAGGAAGTGCAAGAGACTGTGTTATGGAAGAGAGGAGCACAGATGAGGATAGACCTACGAAGAGGTGTGGCATTGAGAGTAGAGTATTCAATGGAGATACCAATAGTAGTGGTAGTAGGCACCCAAAAGATGAAGTCTTAACCCCTTGGTTATTTTAGAGTGCTACAACGTTGGAGGAAGATGAGGCACAAAGAAGAGGTGAAAAATTAGGAGAGGAAGATGGAGAATCCCCTAGTGGTTGGGGAGAAGAGATAGAAATAATGGATGGTGTTGTACAGTTGCAGGTAGGAAACTCTCTGTGTTCCCTCATAAGAAATGTTAGAAGAATATGGAGTTACTCGCCCCCTTTGAACCACCATCCTTGTACATTTGTATCCAACAAGAAAGAACAACAAACAACGAGATGATTGGAGTAGAAGAAAGACTAGGAGAAGAAAGAAGAGAAGCGATGAGTGAAGAAGAATACAAAGTCAATGCTACTTCGCCAGGAAGAGTATCAATAACGAGATCATATACACCCAACAGTTAGTTCATAGGACATAGTTCGAGATTAATAATGGTGAATCAGGATAGTACCCTGAGGTTACCCATGTTCCATGGAATGGGTAGAGATGATGCACAACAAAGTTGGTTCACATGTGAGTCCATATGGTCCGTGAAGAGGATCACAAATGAGGCATCAAAGTTTTCTCAGTTGGATACCGTGTTTAGGGACAAATGCATGATGTGGTATATGAAGTACAAGGCCACTACACCAACAAGATAGACAAGGTCCCTGACAAAGATAAAGAGAGATATTCTTAAGGAATTAAAAAAGCCTTAGTCAGAGTCAATGCATCACATAGATTAAGGAGATAAATTAGAAATTGAGAGAATCTGTGTGAGATTATGAACAATGCTTCAATATTTTTCTGGATAGTCTAACAAGTCTAACATTCCATATCCAGAGCATGCAACATAGAGAATGGTTCATCATAGGGTTTCTTCCCCATATTCGAGTCCCACTTACCCAGTAAAAGGTGACTACTCAAGAAGAAGCAATGGAGATTGTGATGCATCTAGAGGGTACACCAAGAGGAGGAGAGACATCGACAGGTTTGGTGCAATTATAGTCTCATCTAGTCAACCTCATGATGAAATTGCAAGATATGGAAAACAAAAAAGTATTTCATGAGCACGTATGGTGCAAAATGTTCAGATCAAAGGGGCATCGTAGAGATGAGTGTCCTACACTGGGAAACTATATGGAAATGGGTGCGTTGAGTCCATTTCGGGTTGGACCTCAAGTGGAGTGGTGTGAAGTTTGTAGGTAGTGGGGCCATATACCACACTGCTTCCCAACACTAGAAGAATATCATAAGATGCATCATACTCCATTATTTGAATTATGCAAGTCCATGGGACACAATGTGAACAACTATTGGTCACTCCAACTGATGCATGACCACACCCACGATGCATTTCAAGTTCAAGAGGAACATAAGGGTGGTGACTGTGGCGGTATTGAGAGAGGTGGATATCAAGGAGGTCTAAGAGGTGGATATGGGTGTGGTCACAAATGAGGATATGGAGGAGGGGGAGGTAGAGCCCCCACTTGTTTTAACTCTAGAGAGATAGGTCATGTGTCAATATTTGGTACCAAACCGTGTGATCTTTGTGGGTATTGCTATAGCCTCGAGAATTTTACAAAGGATTACCCTGACTTACTAAAGAAGTTGGAAGAGAAGAATTCGTATTGCAACATGGTGATTGTAGAACCACACAAAAATTAGAAAAAGGATGATGAAGTTGATGTACGAGTGATAAATAGAGGTAGAGAAAGGATGGGAATGGACTTCAAGCATGGTGAAGGATTGGGTTAAAGGTCATAGGGAAGGTAATAAAGGCAATGCAACCCCATCCTAAGTTTGATGTCACTTAGTAAAATCATTTTTTTCCCAATACACAGAGGGCCATAGGGGAAGAAAGAGCATGAGAAGAGATGCAACGTGCAACAAAAAGGTTTCTTGAGGAGGCCCCTATTATCCCCAACTCTTAGGGATAACTAAGTGGATGATGTCTCGAGGCCCTCAGGTTGCATACATGGAGTACCGAGAGACAACTTGACCAACAGTGTCCATTTGCACAGACATAGACCCACCTCACCACCACAACTCCAGGTTGATCACGACGGTATCCACCACATTAGTTGGCCTCCAGAAGACATTAGGTCTTTCTCCATAAGGTACAAGTCAAGTATTATGGTGAGTGTCATTTCAATATTTGATTCATTTGAGTTTGTTGCATCTATTACTGCTTTTGATTATGTGCATTTTCTTGGACATATGCTCTTTTCCCTGTTTCACTTTGGTGGTTGACATTGTGCCCTAGTAAGTGGTCATCCTTAGGGATAGGTTTTCTACTAGGAGGTCCTTTTGGCAAGTCATCGTACCATTCCCAACCATACTTGTCACTTTTGACACTTCATCCCTTCATCTCCTCACCTTTTGGAATTTTTGGTTGTACTAACCCAAGAAGGGGTTGTCCCTCACTTCATGAGAAGAAGGGGATGAAGGCCCAGAGGTTTATAGCTGGAAAAGGATAAAATCATGATTATGAACCTTCCAGATGCTTTCCCAAAGAGGTCTTGAGAGATATGAAAATATTCTCTTAAAAAATCAAAGACCTACAAAAAAATGTCCCACTTGATTGAGGGATTTACACAAAGTGCGTTACAAGCTAGACTATACCCCCATGGGACTATGTGTACTTCTCCCTTCAAGCGACACTTTGGTACTGCCCCCCCCCCAAGTAATCGATTCACCCTAGGGAGTACCCATTGTTTGGACCTTAATTAATTAATGGAAATGAATGGAATTGGAAAAAGGATGCATTGAAAACGAAGGTGCAACACACCCTCTTCAAAGGCACCCATAAGTGAGACACTACAACCTCTTGTATGTCATGAACCCCATGGCCGAAATTTTTCCCTTCATTTATGATACCTCACCCAAATGAATTAAAAGGATTTCCCATCTGGAAACACCCCTAAATTTGAGGAATTATTCACCCAATAGGTCGTTTTGTCAACCCTCCCATACCTAAACTTGGAAAATTGCATAGGGTCTTTGAGCATTATTTTGTTTTGATGAGGTAGTTTATATGTACTTTCTTAGATGGATATTTTATTGATTTTATTTACTCATCATGATTCTTTCACTTGATATCCTTGGAGGGCATATCCATTTGTCTATGCAGGACCCAACTGGTGGACAAATTTGGAGGAACATGCCTAGATTGGGATTCCATGGGGCTTGAAGCCCATAGGTTGGATGCCAATGGAATGCATAATGGATCATGAAGATGTGCCTTTGGAGGCTTACATGAAATCATGGAGGACCTAACCTATCCCCTACCACCCAAACGTTTGGCTTGAAGGAGGAAAGATGTCACTTTCATGGAGCTTGATGTCACACATGGGCTAGGATGTGGTGGTGATGTAACACTTGGAACTTTGATGAGGAGTGGCACCTTGATTTAGTGGAGAGAGGTCCTATCACCTTGGAATATCGATTTTGGAAGCCCGATGTCCCTTCTCCAACCTCAACGACTTGCCAAAAAGTGCCAAAAAGTGCCCAAAAAGAGGTTGACATCATGTTTTAGGGTTTCTTTCGTGTGAAAAAATATGAATTAAATAGTATTATTTTGCAAAGGGGTGAGATTAGGGTTGTTGATCCCTTATCTCATGGTTTACCCTAAATTATGTGGACAAACTATGTTTAAGACATTTTGTATAAATAGAGATCATTTGTATCTCATTTTCATCATAGCTCTCCCATGTGGAGAAGGATACTTGGATGAAATTTTCACCCTAGTTGGAAAAATTCATTCTCTCTTTTCTTATGGAATGAAGTGGTGCACTACTCTTGGATGATCTTTCTCTTTTCTTTGGTGATGAAATTACTTGGTAACTAGGGTTTTGTCTTGGCATTTCTTGGAATTGGTAAGGAAAATATGCACTTTGTTAGGTTTCTTTATTGTTCCATACTTTTTATTGGCTATATCCTTGGAGGAGTATAAGGATTTACAACCTCCACTCATTTTTATCATTATTGTTTATTGAAAAGGCTATTGCAAAGGTTGCTAGGAGGAATAAAAGGGTTTAGACCCTCCTAGACTTTACCTTGTTAGGGTTGTTATATCAAGGGAGTAAAAGGGCTTACACCCATTCAGATTTAGTAGTCCTAACCTAATAAAAGAAGACTCCATAACCCATTTAGCAAGGCACTGATATTTTATTGCATTGGAGAAATAAATAGTTTGTATTGAAATACATGATTTTACGAGATATTGAATTTGTTCAAGTGGAATCAATTGTTTTCCTTAATTGCTTGCTTGAGCCACTAGGTCATTTTGATTAGTGAAGGATACCTTTTTGTTGTTACAAATTTATGCTACAACCATTAGGGATGCAGAAAACTCTCTTTTTTAAGCTTAATTTCTCACTCTTTTACCATTGGAAATAGTTGGAAAATTGATATTGTTAATCTACTTGATGTTGGATATTGTTGGACAATATTTTGGCTAGTTCCTTGGGGTAAAAGTTGATGTTGTAGAAAATAGTTTCTACAACCATTTAGCTGCTCTGAAAAATCTCTGAAAATATCTTTTTTGCAGCCCTAATTCACCGTCAAAGCTTGTGCTAAGGGATTGGGAATTAGTTTGTATTTTTAGTGCTTCATAGCCCAATAAATAATTGATTCTTTTTATGGTTATTTCTGTAGTAAGTAATTTATTTAATTGTTTGTATATATTTTTGTTGATTGCTGCAAATAGGGACATCAATATTAACTTGCTTGTCCACCCAAAATATAGATTGTACAATTGTTTTTTCTTATGTGTTGGGAAAGTATAAACATTCTTTGCAGGTACTCAAAGACTTGGTAACCATTGAATTTTACCGAGGCTCATTTCCAATCTTTTTTCCATACAAAAACTTGAACTATAGGGGAATCCATTCATAAGTATCATTTTCCATCTCATTTCCCCCAGGGTCACCTGAGATTCCCCCCTTGAGGTGATCACTTCATCTATAAAGTGACCATAAATGTATGTTTTCTATATTATTATCCCCACCCCCATCCTCTGAGGTGACATTGGGTAGGTGTTGTCTTAGTTATCATCGTATTGTAGTTTGGGTTGGGATTTTCCCAGCCTACAACTTGTAAGATAAGAGCCCCAATCCGTGAAGAAGTACAAAACGCAACATAGAGGTCACTACAAGAGGCTAGTGCCCACAAAGAATTGTAGCACACCACATAGAGGTTGTTGGAGGAACATGTGCATGACGGGATTAAGCACATGACCTGAGATGAAGCATTGTGCAACTTCGATCGAGAAGCAAAAACTAAGGACTAAGTAGGTAACTTCTTGCATTTTTGTTCAAGATTGTTAATCGATCCTGATGCTAGATGTAAGTTGATGCATATGATAACCACCTACATGGGGGGAGAAGGGAGAGAGAGAGATGTATAAACCCCCCTACGAGAAATGGATATGTGCTAGGTAAGTAAGAAAAAATGCATAGAAAGAGAGTTCAAGATTATAGTTGAACTCAATAGTTATGAAATGGATGGGGTCATGTTGGATCTAGGTTTTGAAATGAACATCCTGCCAAAGAATTCATGGGAATCGATGGGTAAAGTGAACTTTATTTGGTCATTGTTGACGCTTGAATCCATTAGGAATGAAACAAAAACCTCATGAGGATAAAACCCCCCCTATGTTTTTATAGAGGTGGTAATCCTCTTTACTTTAAGACTTTCTTGGGACTCTAGATCTTCAAAATATGGGACTTTGCGAAAGTCCATCGTTGTAATCAAAGAAATATAAAGATTGCAAGAAACAATAACAAGAAAGGAAATATTTTGTTTTCTTTTTAATAAAGTTCCCGAGAAATGACCAGGAACCACACACTTCATATATTTAAAAGGATTGACAAAATTTCCTCACATCCATCATAGTTAAACTAAAAATGTTTGATCACATAAAATAAAAAGAAGATGGTTTGCATGCATAAGAGAAATTTGATAGAGTGGACACATGGGAAGCTCAAATAAATATAATGATAGATCAATCTCAAATACTTTATACTCAAAACTCAGAGTTACAAAGCATAGTCAAAACTAATCCTGAAATAGCTCTCTTGAAATTTCTAAAAAAATATATAGTCTGTTACAAAGCCTCGAAATTTAAAATGTGTTCATCCTTAGAAGTAGGATTGGGGCTCCCATGGACCATAAAGAAAATATAAACAAGAAATAAGATTGTAGAAAGAGGATGGTGGGTGATAGTAGAACAACAAGACTTGGAAAGAAGGCAAGGAGAAATTATCAGACTTTGGTTAAACCTTTCTAGTGAAAGAAGCGGAGTAACTGGATGAAAGAAATGATAAAGAAAGAAATATGTGATCAACATAAACTTACTATGATGGTCTCTCGTGTCTTCACTTTCTTGTTGTTGTCCTTTTATTGTATTCATTGACAATTATAGGAACCATCTCAACTGTTTCTTTCCCTTCATTGGTCAATTTGTTGATTGTTTTTTTGAACCATTCTTCAATAACGTTTTTCATTGGTGCCACGCTTATCTCATGCCGGATTTTAATATTGAATAACTCACCTTCCATGTCTCTTAAATAAAGAGAATTACCATGTACTACTTCCTCTATATCTTGATTTTTCACGGAATAGTCCACTAGCCACTTGTCTATGCCGTCTTCATTTTATTCGAGTATACCATAAAAATTTTCAAATGATAACCCTTTAAATATATCAACTTGTTTGTCAAATTGTTTCTTTGTTAGGAACATTGAGTTGAGAATTAATTTAGGGTCGTGTACTTCGTTAATACCTCCTACTAGGTCTATCTCTGTGAGCCTCTTGAATAGTTCTTCCCTTTTTTGTATGGCTTCACTACATGCTTGAACAATATTATTCAAATTTTTAATATTTTCCTTCCAGCAAGTATTTAGTTGTTTTATCCGACTTGGGGAAGGAAAATACTCCTCTCTTCTTCTTAGTTCCATCATGTTAGAGGCTTTGATTCCAAAGGGTAATACAATGTCAATGTAGAAACCTTCTTCATTCTTCAGATCAGTTTGAAAATATTCATGGAAGGCATGCGCCCTCGAGCCAAAAGAAACAATATTTTTCGAAACCTCCCATGCCTTTGTTATCAATGCCATTGATTTCTTAATATTTATTTCTACATAACTCCTAGCTGATGTGAGTAGGCTTGAAGATCCTTTCAAATTAACGATGAGTGTAGTAGGTTTGACTATTGAAAAAGGACAGGTGAGAAGTGGAAGAGGAATGAAGGCGTCTTCCAATTCCCTGATCCTTTCTTTCAATTTACTATTTTCTTCTTCCAAACCACCAATAGAATCATCAAGAGAATCCCCAGTTGCTCTATCAATTTTAGATATTTGAGACGACTGCATATCCTTTAGGTCAACCTATGAATGAGATTTTCCTTTCTTATTTTTCATATCACCTTTTTCTATAATCAATTTCTTGGATTCCTTGTCAAAAATATCACTTTGGAAAGCGAATGAATCTTCTTCACCGAAGGTATGATTCTCAATGATCTCTAATGATGAATTTTGTTGGGCTATATTTTCTAGCTGATCAATTGTGGGAAACATTTTCTCAATATCTGCCTCAAGCTCCATGTCTTCAAGAGAGAAACTATTGATGTCATTTTCTATGAGATTTTATTCTTCCTCTTGCACAACATTCTTCCTCTTTTTTCTCAGAGGGACCTTGTGTGAGCTCTCAATTTTTCCAGGTGGGATTCTTCTCTCCTCCGTCGCTTGAACTACTGTTGGTAATTTTCATAGTTGGATGGACCGTTTGAGCAATACTCTGAGATGTGGTAGTTTTAAGAGTAATAATGGGAGACTGGGAACTCTTCTCATTGGGGCCTTTTCCTTTTTGCTTGTAAGACTGGTTAGTACTAATTACTATTTCCAAGACACCAACATTGTGTGTAGGAGAACCTAGGCTGTTATATTATTTTTCATTCAAAATAATATGAATGAATGAGTTCCTAAATCCTACTGACAACATATGTTACACGAAAATTTTGTTAGGGTCAAACCCCTTTATCTTTTCAGCATATTTCATATTTACATTGTTGAAGTGATTCACAAACTCATCGATTTTATTTATGTTCTTGAATATGAAGTGTCCAATTTTCCACGGCAAGGGGATGAATTGCTTTTTTTGTTTTTCATGGAAAAAGTGTAGTCATAAACTGTACTTCCTTGCCACTTCTGTAACAAACAATTTATCAGATACATGGTGTGGAAGAAAAGAGGGATTTTCTCTGGAACAAAAGATCCCGATGACACTGTGATTTTCCATCTGTTATATCGTTCCCTTTGTCTCCAAGAATTTATTTTCCTAGTCAGATATCCTGAGGATATTTTTACCAAACAACAATCCTTTGAAAATTGAAACAAAATCATTGTAAACTTCGTAAAAAAGTAGAGAAGTATTGTGTCTGCACAATGCTTGATACCAGAAGGTAACTAGATCAATTTCACAACTCACCCTCTTACATATAGTCAATTTTGAAAATTGACAGTAATACACTATCGCAAATACCAAATAGTAAGCCATAAATAATTTCTTGTCCCTTTTATAATGTGATAATTGGGAGGAGATTTCAATGGAAATCAATTTTATCCAGTCGAAGATAGCTTTCTCTTTAACTGTAAAATATAAAACATAAAGAATCATGCAAGAAATGGTTGTGGTGCTTTCCTGACCTGTCAATCTGGTAAACAACCAAGCATTTTCCTGCTATGGGTTTTTAAAAGAGTCCACCTGAATCCTAGTTATGTCTTCTGGAACAGTCACGAGATTCTACAAGAACTCAGGCAAGAGATCTAGACCATTGTCACGTTTCTTCAGAAAATCCCTGCAATCCTCTCCTTTGAAGGTAAGTGTTGGATCAGGAAGATTCAACATCTTACGAAACACTTGCGGTGAAAGAGAGATGGGGGAATGATCTTGGAGTTGTATAATTTGTTGGCTTGGTACATACTTCTCAATGCACCATGAAACAATTTATTTGCAGTTGAATACCTCAGGGACACACCTTGCACGAGAAATTTTGGATGTCTAGATTGCGTCTTTCTGTGTAGGAGGAGATGAGTAATATGAATATGCTTTGGACGATTGAAAGTCCTCGTCTTCATGAAAAAAAAAATTCAAAGTTATGATTATCATACTAACCTGTGGTCAAAGTTAAAGTTATAAGCTGACTGTAGTCAAAGTATTAGATTGATTAAGGTTGAGATTTTCGAGTTTACTTGCATTATATTCCCTAACTCAGATTTATGTCAAGAAAACATATTGTCTTAGTACAAGGGACAGGTTGGAGAGAATACTTGTCATCTTGAGTGAAGGAGACTCAGAAGAAAAGAAACAACACTCATTCTTGAAGATAAGACTCCAGGTTCCAGGTTTGATTGATTAAATTGAAAAATTTCCAATTTGCACATATCAAGTTTGATAATTGCTGCATTACAAGTAAACACTATAGTTGTGACAACTATCTTTGAAAGGTTTTATTACTGTTAGATACAATGAATACTTAGTAGCATGTGAGTACTATTGATATAAATTCTTATTGTACTTGTTTGCAATATGAACTAACATCTCCTCTAGGAGATATTTCTTGTTTTGCATCTAGGAAGGTCACCTTGGTAATGATATGTTGATTACCATGAAATTGTTTTTAATTCTTGTTAACATAGATATGTTCTTATGAAAATGCTATTATATTGGAAATGCTTTTGCTCTTGTTGCTCTTGTCTCGAGCAGGTTATCTTGTAAATTCCATGGAGGTTGCCATGGATATATTGTTGTTCATGTTTCTTGTTCCAGGTAGTTTATCATGGAGGAATGATTGGTCACAACACTAGAAGAGTGTTGTTCCTATTTATTATTATTGCATTTTTATTTTGGCTCTTGTTCCAGGAAGGTCACAAGTGATAACTCTGAGAAGGAGCTACTGTTTTTATTATTATTATAAGAGTATTATTCTTGTCTATTGTTTTACCTTGTTGTTGGTCTTATTCCGGGTAGGTCACAGGTGATAACTTTGAGGGAAGTTATAGTTACAGGAGGAAACATACTAGATGATTTCTATTTTGAAACACGGAACAAACTATCTAGATAAGAAGTTGTATACTCGAGTTCATACATTCATGTACCGAAGAAAAAGAGGACGAAGAAGGGTACTTTTGTGACATACAGAGTATCTCACATGGAGATTGATTGTAAGGAGCATAAGGCTCCAAATATTACTGAAAAAATCCCTCTAGTGCAGTTGATCACTCTTCAAATCACCAGGAAGAGTTAGTAGATCCAGAAGGGCCTACCCAGAATCATTGAAGTAACCAAGAAGAGACCAGCATGGTCCCGTGACACTTTGCAGGATGAAAATATATATAACATTGATGAGACATATCGTGAGGAGCAGATGGATCCACTAGTGGTGAGGAAGGAAGACCCACTAAGTACCATCTCAGAAGGAGTTATATTTCAGAGGGAGTCATCCCTCACGATCTAGTAGGGAGGAACAACCTCCCCAAGACCATTCATAGGAGACTTAAGAGGAAATCATCACATACATAGGGAGAATATGGCTTTGGAGATTATTTAGACTTAGAGGGAGTCAAGCTTCAGATGGAGCATGGAGACTCAGAGTGAGCCTGATCTCAGAGAGAGTTAGTGGCTTAGAGACTTTCAGAGAGATTCAGTGGTTGGGAGAGAGAGACATCTTCCAGGATTGACAGACAATTTCCATGAGTTGAGGAGACTATATCAGAGCTTCAGAGGCTTCGAGGAGATGTGAGACCTCCTGGGAAGATTCCCTTGTTTCAGTGACAGAGGAGGAAGTAATTCAGACAGACTGGGATATAAATTTTGCCTTGGTTTCGAGACCAGAAGGGAAGTCATTGGTGACTTCCAAGTTTATTTACAAGATAAAAAATGTTGTTGATGGAAGCATAGAGATGTACAAATCCTGATTTGTGGCCAGAGGATTCTCCCATCAAGAGGGAGAAGACTATGATGAGACACTTTCTCCATTAAGAGAAACCACAAGATACACGAGAAGGAGTCTAATGTCTGCAGGTTGAAGAAAGCTTTGTACGGGCTTAAGCAGGAACCCAGGGCAAGATATGTCAGATAGTTAGCATGACCCTGAGATTGGTTTCCTACACTGATGGTGACGAATATGAAGTTATTGAGTGATAAATCTTCTTCAAAGATAGTGGATGCCACCATGTATTAATAAATGATTGGTTCATTGAAGTACTTAACGAACAGACGACTAGATATATGTTTTTCAATGAACACATTGAGTCAGTATATGGTCGAACTTAGAGGTGCCCACTTGATTGCAGCAAAACATGTGATGAGGTACCTGAAAGGTGCAATTGACTATGGACTCAGATATGTTTCAGATCATGATATAAGCCTGTAAGGATATACTAATTCAGATTGGGCCGGTAGTGTCACAGACTAGAAGAGTACATCTGGATGTTGCTTCATTTTGGGATCAACTATGATCTCATGGTTTAGTAGGAAGCAGATGAGTGTGGCACTTAGTATGACTGAGGAAAAGTATATAACAATGCATTTAGCTACCAATGAAGTAGTGTTTCTTCCGAAGATACTTGCATGATTCTTTGATCTCGAGTTAGAGGCGACTTGTATCTGGTGAGATGACCAAAGTTGTGTGAAGTTGTTGGAGAACTCGGTGTTTCATGACAAGTCCAATCATATCAAGATTAGGTACCATTATATCAGAGATATGGTGCAGAAGGGAGTAGTGGAGCTCCAGTATGTCATTACAGATGAGCATATAGCAAACATGTTGACCAAGCCTCTGTCGAGAGTGAAGTTTGTGTACTTCAGAGACAAGCTTGGTGTGGTCCAGAAGGACTTCGCTAGTAAGAGGGAGTGATGCGTTACATATGAGACTCCAGATAACAACATGGTATAGTGTGGATAGCAGGTTGTCATGCCTAGGCACTGACTGTGGCATCAATCAAGATAATGTGTATGCATATCCTTCAGGGAGAGCGTGTTTTCCCAGTTGAGAAGGCACAACCAGTTTGTGT
Organism: Picea engelmannii; assembly: GCA_009831015.1. Taxonomy (NCBI): domain Eukaryota; kingdom Viridiplantae; phylum Streptophyta; class Pinopsida; order Pinales; family Pinaceae; genus Picea; species Picea engelmannii. Next base: position 51,678 of record ML795366.1, read on the forward strand.
GGTTGGAGGCTTCACACAGATCCTTCAGGGAGGTAGTGCCTCCGAGACAGCTAGAGGGCCAACCTAGTGTGTTGGACATCTACTACTTTAGAGAAATAGTTTGGTACATAGGTCTGCTACTCCAGTGAAATATTGTGGTATGTAGGTACTCTAGTGAAATAGTCTGGAATATTGCTACTCTAGTGAAATAGTATGGTATGCATAGCTACTGCAATGAAATATTATGGTATGCTAAGATATTACTACTCTATTGAAATAGTATGGTACACATAGCTACTCTGGTGAAACAGTCTAGTATGCTGAGATATTTCTATTCCAGTGAAATAGTATGGTATGCATGTTACCAATTATGTATGAACTAGATGCCAGATTTTGTGTGAGCTAGAGAGTTACTAGTTCTGTATGAACTAGATGCCAGATTATGTGCGAACTGGCGAGTTACTAGTTATGTATGAACTAGAAACCAAATTCTGTGTGAGATGGCGAGTTACTAGTTCTGTATGAACTAGATGCCACATTTTGAGTGAGCTGACGAGTTACTAGTTTTGTATGAAATAGATGCTAGATTGTGTGAGTTGGAGAGTTACTACTTCTGTATGAACTAGATGCCAGATTCTGTGTGAGCTGGTGAGTTACTAGTTCCGTATAAATTAGATGCCAAATTATGTGTGAGCTAGCGAGTTAAAGCCCCATGATGAAATAAATCCCGAAAGGATGATAAGACCCCAGATGCATGACTATGACATGACCATCATATAGTCTGTGTGTGTGACTATGATAGAGCATGTGTGGCTATGATGGTGTTACTTGTTACATGATCTATTTGATCATGAGATGTCATGTTTGGCCATGCTACTTGTGACATGATTTGTTTAATCATGAGATAGCTTGTGTGGCTATGGTGATGCTATCTGTAGACTGGTCTATAATACCATGTGAGTCTTTCCCATGCCATGTGAGATGGATGGATGTGTTTGAGACCATTACATGAAGAACATATTAGTTAATACCTCCCTAGCTAAGAGAGAGTGTTGATGTTTTGGTAGCTATAGGAGGTATTAACCTCCAAGTGTAACCTTTGTACTTAAAATAGAATATTCTGGAAGTGAGAGAGCCATTAAATAGATGAATGAAAACCCTATAAGAGAAGTCGCCCAAGGAGAATAATAATAAAGAAATAGAAAACCCCAGAAAGGAAAGTCGGCCCTTCCAGAAAAAGTCAAAGTAAATTATATTTGCCAGAAAAGACAGGCCGACCCTGTGGGAAAAGTTCACTGGCAGAATAAGTATAAATAAGGTGATGCCTTAGCTCATTTGTACACACTCTCACTCAGCAGAAAAAGGACGGAAATTTGAGGAGCAACAACTGCAGTTGCAGCAGAAGGAGGCACAAGTTTGGAGAGGGTGGTGCAGTAGTTGTTGTGGTGTAAACTTAGTCTTTTCGGTATCTCTCTTGTGTGATTCTCTTGGTAAGGGTATGCTTCTATTAGTATAGGTACGTTCTCTTGGTATTGTATTGCTATTGCAACAATGATATTTTTGGTTAGGGCTTATCTATTGGTTTTAGTGTGGACTTGTCGTAATCATTCTATCTAAGAAAAGGTTATTGTGCTCGGGGGTGGCATATATGTATGCCTATGGTTGGGTGACAATGATGTGACATTGTATATGGTTAAATGAGCATACCAAAATTTTAACACATCTTGGGTGGACATAATGTGACCTTCATATAAAACTTAGTTCCTCCAAATGATAATAATGTAGGCTTTGGATTTGGATTTTATGGGGAACTAGGTCTTAAATCTTCTTCAGAAGAAGAACTGGAAGACACTCTAGAAGAGTGATCAGACTCTTCTCTCTTTTTTAGGAATGCTTCTTTCTATATCCTTTTGGTGTAGCTAGTGCATCTTCATACACTCTAGATAATTCATCTTCTGTTGAATTGTTTCTTTCACTTTTTATTTCTTCCATGGAGAGTTTGATTTGTTTAATGTTCTCTAAGGTGATTTTTAAAATCCGTTGTTGTTCCTTCAACTAAAGCTTTAACAACTTTTCTCTATCCTTTATAAAGCTTTGCCTATCTTTGTGTTGTTATGGAAAATTCATATATAAATCCGCAGGAGCATATTTAGTGATGAAGCTTTACCAACCAAAATATTGAATGATTCTTCTTTTGGGGTAGCAAAGTGTCTAAACAAATCAACCTTTTCCTTTCTTAGATTTTCTCTGATTACATATTTCCAGGTTGGGGTACTTTCTAGTAACCAATCAATTTCCTGAATCCTTTTTTGAGGATCGAGTTTCTGTAAACATGAGAACATGTAGAAATCAAAAGTAGGTTTCTCGCCCTCCCAATTTAGTGTCTCAGAATCACTAGATTTAGTAGAATAAGAGAGTCGGTCTGAATCATCATCTGAAAATTCAGATGGATCAAGGAAAATGACATTGCCTTCAATTTCTTCAGTGGGAGCACAATAGAATAAATCCCACCACTTGGGATCAAGCTCTTTCTTGCGAGGACATTGATGTGCCCAATGACCTTTCTTCTTACAATTAAAACAAATTGTATCCTTTGCGGGTTTTTGATAAGGGACCTTTTTATAAGACTTGTAGTTATACTTTTTTTGTCTTGGCCAAGGGTGATATGAAGGAATGAAACTTCTATTTACTTTTAGATTTGTAGGAAGAATGCATCTTCCCAAATTGATGAGCACAATTATGAGCACCACATCCCCATTCTGGCATTTGACCAATGTCTTTGCATAGAGAAGAAGTAAACATATTGTCAAACCTTTTAAAAATTTTACTAACCCATTTTGCTAAGAAGTATTCTTGGATCAACCCATTTTGCTAAAAAGTATTCTTGGATCATGATGTTAATAGGGTAATCTGCCATTGCTAAAGACATTCCTTTTATAGAAATATTTTTATCTTTAAAACATTGTTCAATGGCATTTGGTAAGGCAGAAAAACTCCTAATATAATACTTAGATGTAGGCCGGATCACCGAATTTTCCTCATTCAATTATTAACTTAAATCAAATGAATCACATTACTTGGAATGTCATATGATTACATCTTGTTCAAGTAATGAAAAGTAAAGTCATATGATTACATCATGCTCAATAATCATGGTGAAGACTTCAAATTGAATGTTATTGTAAAAACTTCCGCATGAATATTATGCTACAGATCGCTCATTTTCAACATTTTAAATTTTGAAGGCTCTCGTGAAAAAAGATAAGTAGGAAATAAGGGTCCGCTCCAGAAATGTTCCACGCCTTTTTATGTTTAAATATGAGATGCACAATGTTATCCCTGTAATGTAATCTCAGTGTACTCTTCATAATAAATATGGCTATTAAATATTATGAATGATTTAAAATCTCTTATTTGACATAACACGTAGAAAAGTTGGCAAAGGTTTGTGATAGTTTAATTACGTCGAAAGGCGTATACCTATTAGTAATGGACACAATTAATCATCTTTTAATCTAAAATTCTAATTTGATGGCTAACAATTAAAGATGCTGGAATATTCTTAGTCGTCCTCCCAAATCAATGAATGTGATTTACTCTTCATAATCTCCTTGTATTTTTGAATACATCCGTTAACTTGTTTACTTTTTAACATTTACCTAATCATATTAAGAAATTACTATAGCACTATATGATTGCCATGTTTAAATGATTAATGTTTAACATTACCACGTTTGAATTATTAACCACGAATTTCCTCACCTATCCCTGCGTTTTCCTCAGACATTTTAGCAGTCTGCACGTTTCATATACCTTTCGGTGTTCATCAGTGACAATTATGTGACTGTGCTAGTCCTACTACATTAGGTTTGACGTGGTTGCATCCTTCAAGATTACCACTAAACTAGCAGAAACAAACTGCTTATTGAAAAATAAACAAAACTAGAGTATCAATGAACCCTAATCCCATTTGATTTTATAAACAAAACCCCTTGGGAGAAAATGGTGATCTTGTAGTGATGAAAATTGATAAGTACTCCTCAAACTTTCAAGATTCGTTAACATTAACACTCCTCAAGCTTTCAAGATAAAAGGATAAATGGTGATCTTGTAGTGATGAAAATTGATAAGTACTCCTCAAACTTTCAAGATTCGTTAACATTAACACTCCTCAAGCTTTCAAGATAAAAGGATATATCAAGCTTTCAAGATAAAAGGATATGTCAAGAAAATAAATGTAACAATCTTAGTAGAATATGACATTATTGGTAAACATACTAAAATTTACCTATTGGCATACTACTTCTCCATGTAGTTTGCAAAGAAGGCATTAAGGTCGATATGGCAAAGACCAGAATAGACATTGGATTGCATTGATATACATGGACAATGGGTTGAGCCTTTCGTGAAATCTATTTAGAAAAGTAACAATAGAAATAATAATTGATTTTCACCTATAACTGTTTTCACATATAATGGTTTGCACGTGACAATAATTCTCCCTCTAAGAGTGATCTAGGTGCTTGTTCTGGTATTTTAAAGAATTGAATTTTTCCTCTAATATTGATTTGGGTGTTTGTTTTAGTATTTTATTTTAAATTTGAATTATATATCTCAAAAAAAAAATAGCATTAATTAATGAAGATGCTATTAGTAGATTGTATTTATTTCATTGGTTTTATAGTAAATAAACTTTACATAAAAACTAAAAATAAAATATTTTCTTACCATTTTCAATGGTTAGATAGAATTCTTGGAAAATCATTGTATGCAATAAAAAAAGTTTAATAGTGTGATACAAAATAACTTATAAATTATATGGTTTGATAATAGAAAATTAAAGGGATTAAGAAAATATGAAATAAAATAATTTGAGATTGATTTTAATTGTGACAATATCTGCATTCTAGGATTTAAATTTAAAATTGATTTCTACATTTTCATAATATGCAACATTGATTTCCTTATATGGTATAGATTTCAGATTTTGTAAAGTCAATAAATTTTGACTAATTTGTTGGTTATATTTCTTTTAGTATAGCTCATTGATTTTGGTGTTTATACAATAGACAATTTTGATTATTTTGTTTTGTGCATTGATTTCAATGTTATATTAAAAAATCAACATTTTAATTCCTATAATAATTAAAAAAATGTTTGTTGTATGTATACAAATAATAATATGTTAGTTTGATACATGAATATATGATTTATAATCATTACACAACATGAAAATCATTATGTTTTCTCTCAATAAACCCGTGAATGAAATATACAGTGAATCTGCTAAAAAAAAATTAACAAATCATTAATGATGAAAAGGAAAAATACAAAACATGATAGTGAAATATATAAATGTAAATAATTACACCATTGCACTCTAAACTTTTTAGTTCACTCATACCAACATTTTATCAATCATAATCCAAAGAAGCAACCTACATTGATATAAATTAGTATGCTACGTTAAAGTGATTAAAAGTGTAATCTAGCCACTTAACCATGCATTGTGAATTGTTCAATGAGATCTATTGTTTTGATGTAGTGAACGGTATAACTAAAATGAATTAAAAATAAAGATAGAAGACCCCATTTATTATTAGGGAAATATACCCCTCTCAATATCTTGCAAGAACTAGGAGTTGTTACGAAAACTCAACAACTATATCCATGTTGTGACTCTATCCTTTCCTCTCCTCTCCTCTGAATAAGAAAAAGAAAAACATGTTTTTGGTAATGGTACTTCTATTTGCAAGAGCTTATAGATTAGCAAATAGAAATTAAGTTTTAATAATATTCTTTCTTTAAAGAAATAGGATAATATTCCAATGCATTGATTCCAATGAAAATATAGTCATTTTTTCTATTTGTCATATAGACCTTAATGCCTTCTTTACAAAGTGCATGCCCAAGTAGTATGTGAATCAATGTAGTAAATATATGTTTTCTTATATTTAGAGATAATATGATCTTCCTACTATTGGAACACAAAGTTTTGGGTAAATATTGTGCACACAAATGAAGTTGTGTGTGCCTATTCCAGTTTTGTGCATGCTCAAACAACTGCGTGAGGGGTGATAGGAGGCATTCATGCGACAGATTAAGTTTTTTCATTGTGCATCAATTCAATTTCTATCAATGCACGTCGGTCCGATTTTTTGTGATGTGTGCTAGAAATTAAAGAAGATACTGCATACATGCCTAAATCAAGAAAAGTATCTTCATGAAATCTTTGTGAATGATTACTACATACAACACGAGGGATCATGGAGCAGTAATAAGATGGTCTAGCAAGGTAGTTGAGACTGCCATGATTCCAAAGAGGCTACGTGGTATGCATGTGGGTGACAAAAGCATGCAGGACTGGAAATCAGTGGATCGAGTGGGGAAGAGAGTCGAGAAGCATATAAAAGGGAGCAACATTGATAGAAATAAGGTTGTTGATAGTTGTGGGTATTGTTGTTGTTATTCAATGTCCTTGAGCTTTCTCTGAGCCTATGTTTTGTAATGTCTTTGGTTGTAAGTTTGAGTCTATCATATCTGTAGAGTCTTAAGGAAAGCACATTGCATTATGTAATGTAACAATGGGAAAATGTATAAGATAGTAGGGCTATTTTGTTATCAATTGATAAGTTTCTTAATATGTATGTGAATGGTTGAATAAAGATAATAAAGCTGCAATGATTTTGCTCCTATTATATGTCTATCATGTGTCAATTGAATGTGTTTGTTGTTGTTATATATTGTTAGTTGGTAAGTAATTTGCAATGGATTATATGAATGCAAACCCATATGGATTCCTATATAATTAGTACTTCATCATCGACACAAGACTAGATGGTCTCTGTGATTTTCATGGCATCTCATGTGAGAGCTTCTTTAGTCTCTGATTGAGAATTGATATGCCAATGCCTTAGGGTTTTTGTTGGTTAACTATGGATGAACCTTGGGTCTTCAACCCCTTACCATTAAGAAGGACGTGCGTAAGCATGAACGAGCCAACAAATGGTTTCGTTGTTAGGACCTAAAGGTTTTGTATTGATTGATGAAGGAAAAGAATGAGGTGGTATCCATATCGGGAAGAAATTCAAGATTGGTAGACTGCAAAGGAAGATGCGTTTTCTCGACGAGAAAATAAAGATCTGAATACCAATGTGAAGCGATGGAAGGATATGTATCTATACTCTGATATGAATGAATTTTTCTTTGTTAAATTTCCTTTATTATTGTATGAATGGTTGAAGAGGTATATTGCTACTAATATTTCTTTGAGGCCGCAAGAACCATTGGTTTGGGATCAAGTCAGTTTATAGGTTGAAGGTATTGGATAACAAGTGGAATTGAGCCATCGATTTATGCTTTGCTTGGGTGAAGGAAGGGTATATAATTCAGTTTGTTGTTGAGTACATTGATTCTTTCAGCAAGGTTGAAAGAAAGTTCAAGGAATTTCCTAGGAGAAGGTTTCTAGAAGAAATCCCACTTTGGATAAAAATGTTGTTCATGGAGAAGGGGTTGATATGCATGGAGCTCGACAGGATGGCTGAGTAGACTCCCCTAGCCCCAGGGGGATGAAAAGATGGGGGAAAAGTGAGAAAGGAGATGGATTTGATGAGAAGGATCTAGAAGTTGTTAAAATGAGGTGAGGAATAGGATGGACCTAGAAGAGCAGAGGAGAGAGAGAGAAAGAGAGAGAGAGAGTCGAAATATATACAATAAGAATTCACTCAAGGAAGAGAGTAGAACAAAGAAGTGGAAGGAAGATAAAAAAATGGTGCGCAATGAGGGGTCAACCCCAAAATGTAGAGGAAGGAAACCACATCATGAGGAAGTGCAAGAGAATGTGTTGTGGAAGAGAGGAGCACATATGAGGATACACCTACGAAGAGGTGTGGCATTGAGAGTAGAGTATTCAATGGAGATACCAATAGTAGTGGTAGTAGGCGCCCAAAAGATGAAGTTTTAACCCCTTGTTTATTTTAGAGTGCTGCAACGTTGGAGGAAGATGAGGCACAAAGAAGAAGTGAAAAAATAGGAGAGGAATATGGAGAATCCCCTAGTGGTTGGGGAGAAGAGACAACAATAATGGATGGTGTTGTACAGTTGCAGGTAGGAAACTCTCTGTGTTCCCTCATAAGAAATGTTAGATGAAGATGTAGTTACTCCCCCCCTTTGAACCACCACCCTTGTACATTTGTATCCAACAAGAAAGAACAACAGACAACGAGATGATTGGAGTAGAAGAAAGACTAGGAGAAGAAAGAAGAGAAGCGATGAGTGAAGAAGAAGACAAAGTCAATGCTACTTCGCTAGGAAGAGTATCAATAACGAGATCCTATACACCCAACAATCAGTTCATAGGACATAGTTCAAGATTAATCATGGTGAATCAGGATAGTACCCTGAGGTTACCCATGTTCCATGGAATGGGTAGAGATGATGCACAACAAATTTGGTTCACATGTGAGTCCATATGGTCCATGAAGAGGATCACAAATGAGGCATCAAAGTTTTCTCAGTTGGATACCATGTTTAGGGACAAATGCATGATGTGGTATATGAAGTACAAGGCCATTACACCAACAAGATAGACAAAGTCCCTGACAAAGATCAAGAGAGATATTCTTAAGGAATTAAAAAAGCCTTAGTCAAAGTCTCAATGCATCACATAGATTAAGGAGATAAAGTAGAAATCGGGAGAATCTGTGTGAGATTATGAACAACACTTCAAGATTTTTTTGGATAGTCTAACGTTCCAGATCTAGGGCATGCAACATAGAGAATGGTTCATCGTAGGGTTGCTTCCCCATATTCGAGTCCCACTTACCCAGTAAAAGGTGACTACTCAAGAAGAAGCAATGGAGATTGTGATGCACCTAGAGGGTACACCAAGAGGAGGAGAGACCTCGACAGGTTTGGTGCAATTATAGTCTCAGCTAGTCAACCTGATGATGCAATTGCAAGATATGGCAAACAAAAAAGTATTTCACGAGCACGTATGGTGCACAATGTTCAGATCAAAGGGGCATCGTAGAGATGAGTGTCCTACACTGGGAAAATATTTGGAAATGGGTGCGTCGAGTCCATTTCGGGTTGGACCTCAGGCGGAGTGGTGTGAAGCTTGTAGGTAGTGGGGCCATATACCACATTGCTTCCCAACACTAGAAGAATATCATAAGATGCATCATACTCCATTATGTGAATTATGCAAGTCCATGGGACACAATGTGAAAAACTACTGGTCACTCCAACTGATGCATGATCACACCCACGATGTATTTCAAGTTCAAGAGGAACATAAGGGTGGTGACTGTGGCGGTATTGAGAGAGGTGGATATCAAGGAGGTCTAAGAGGTGGATATGGACGTGGTCACAAATGAGGATATGGAGGAGGGGGAGGTAGAGCCCCCACTTTTTTTAACTCTAGATAGATAGGTAATGTGTCAATATTTGGTACCAAACCGTGTGATCTTTGTGGGTACTGCTATAGCCTCGAGTATTTTACAAAGGATTACCTTGACTTACTAAAGAAGTTGGAAGAGAAGAATTCATATTTCAACATGGTGATTGTAGAGCCACACGAGAATTAGAAAAAGGATGATGAAGTTGATGTACGAGTTATAAATAGAGGTAAAGAAAGGATGGGAATGGACTTCAAGCATGGTGAAATATTGGTTAAAGCTCATAGGGAAGGTAATAAAGGAAATGAAACCCCATCCTAAGTTTGATGTCACTTAGTAGAATCAATTTTTTCCCAATACGCAGAGGGCCATAGGGGAAGAAATAACATGAGAAGAGATGCATCGTGCAACAAAAGGGTTTCTTGAGGAGCCCCCTATTATCCCCAAATCCTAGGGATAACTAAGTAGATGATGTCTTGAGGCCCTCAGGTTGCAGACATGGAGTACCGAGAGACAACTTGACCATCAGTGTCCATTTGCACAGACATAGACCCACCTCACCACCACAACTCCAGGTTGATCACGACGGTATCCACCACATTAGTTGGCCTCTAGAAGACATTAGGTCTGTCTCCATGAGGTACAAGTCAGGTATTATGGTGAGTGTCATTTCAATATTTGATTCATTTGAGTTTGTTGCATCTATTACTGCATTTGATTATGTGGCATTTGCTTGGACATATGCTCTTTTCCCTGTTTCACTTTGGTGGTTGACATTGTGACCTAGTAAGTGGTCACCCTTAGGGATAGGGTTTCTACTAGGAGGTCCTTTTGGCAAGTCATCGTACCATTCCAAACCATACTTGTCACTTTTGACACTTCATCCCTTCATCTCCTCACCTTTTGGAATTTTTGGTTGTACTGACCCAAGAAGGGGTTGTCCCTCACTTCATGGGAAGAAGGGGATGAAGGCCCGGAGGTTTATAGCTGGAAAAAGATAAAATCATGATTATGAACGTTCCATATGATTTCCCAAGGAGGTCTTGAGAGCAATGAAAATATTCTCCTAAAAAATCAAAGACCTACAAAAAAATGTCCCACTTGATTGAGGGATTTACACAAAGTGCGTTACAAGATAGACTATACCCCCATGGGACTATGTGTACTTCTCCCTTCAAGCGACACTTTGGTACTGCCCCCCCCATGCTAATCGATTCATCCTAGGGAGTACCCATTGTTTGGACCTTAATTAATTAATGGAAATGAATGGGATTAGAAAAAGGATGCATTGAAAACAAAGGTGCAACACACCCTCTTCAAAGGCACCCATAAGTGAGACACTACAACCCCTTGTATGTCATGAACCCCATGGCCAAAAATTTTCCCTTCATTTATGATACCTCACCCACATGAATTAAAAGGATTTCCCATCAGGAAACACCCCTAAATTTGAGGAATTATTCACCCAATAGGTCGTTTTGTCAACCCTCCCATACCTAAACTTGGAAAATTGCATAGGGTCTTTGAGCATTATTTTATTTTGATGAGGTAGTTTGTATGTACTTTCTTGGATGGATATTTTATTGATTTTATTTACGCATCATGATTCTTTTACTTGATATCCTTAGAGGGCATATCCATTTGTCTATGCAAGACCTAGCTGGTGGACAAATTTGGAGGAACATGCCTAGATTGGGATTCCATGGGGCTTGAAGCCCATAGGTTAGATGCCAATGGAATGAATTATGGATCATGAAGATGTGCCTTTGGAGGCTTACATGAAATCATGGAGGACCTAACCTATCCTCTACCACCCAAACATTTGGCTTGAAGGAGGAAAAATGTCACTTTCATGGAGCTTGACGTCACACATGGGCTAGGATGTGGTGGTGATGTAACACTGGGAACTTTGATGAGGAGTGGAACCTTGATTTAGTGGAGAGAGGTCCTATCACCTTGGAAGATTGATTTTGGAAGCCCAATGTCCCTTCTCCAACCTCAACGATTTGCCAAAAGGTGCCAAAAAGTGCCCAAACGGAGGTTGACATCATGTTTTAGGGTTTCTTTCATGTGCAAAAGTATGAATTAAATATTATTATTTTGATTAGGGTTGTTGATCCCTTATCTTGTGGTTTACCCTAAATTATGTGGAAAAACTATGCTTAAGATATTTTGTATAAATAGAGATCATTTGTATCTCATTTTCATCATAGCTCTCCCATGTGGAGAAGGATACTTGGATGAAATTTTCACCCTACTTGGGAAAATTCATTCTCTCTCTCTATTGTGATATGGTTTATCTCTTTTCTTATGGAAGGAAGTGGCACACTACTCTTGGATGATCTTTCTCTTTTCTTTGGTGATGAAATTGCTTGGTAACTAGGGTTTTGTCTTGGCATTTCTTGGAATTGGTAACAAAAATATGCACTTTGTTAGGTTTCTTTCTTGTTCCATACTTTTTCTTGGCTATGCTTGGAGGAGTATAAGGATTTACAACCTCCACTCATTTTTACCATTATTGTTTATTGAAAAGGCTATTGCAAAGGTTGCTAGGAGGAGTAAAAGGGTTTAGACCCTCCTAGACTTTACCTTGTTAGGGTTGCTATATCAAGGGAGTAAAAGGGCTTACACCCATTCATATTTAGTAGTCCTAACCTAATAAAAGAAGACTCCATAACCCATTTAGCAAGGCATTGATATTTTATTGCATTGGAGAAATAAACAGTTTGTATTGAAATACATGATTTTACGAGATATTGAATTTGTTCAAGTGGAATCAATTGTTTTCCTTAATTGCTTGCTTGAGCCACTAGGGAATTTTGATTGGTCAAGGATACTTTCTTGTTGTTACAAATTTATGCTACAACCATTAGGCTGTAGAAAACTCTCTTTTTAAGCTTAATTTCTCACTCTTTTACCATTGGAAATAGTTGGAAAATTGATATTGTTAATATACTTGATGTTGGATATTGTTGGACAATTTTTTGGCTAGTTCCTTGGGGTAAAAGTTGATGCTATAGAAAATAATTTCTACAACCATTTAGCGGCTCTGAAAAATATCTAAAAATATCTTTTTTGCAGCCCTAATTCATCGTCAAAGCTTGTGCTAAGGTATTGGGAATTAGTTTGTATTTTTAGTGCTTCATAGCCCAATAAATAATTGATTATTTTTATGGTTATTTCTATAGTAAGTAATTGATTTAATTGTTGATATATATTTTTGTTGATTTCTGCAAATAGGGACATCAATATTAACTTGCTTGTCCACCTAAAATATAGATTGTACATTTGTTTTTTCTTATGTGTTGGGCAAGTATAAACACTCTTTGCAGGTACTCAAAGACTTGGTAACCATTGAATACTACCGAGGCTCATTTCCAATCTTTTTTCCATATAAAAACTTTAACTATAGGGGAATCCATTCATAAGTATCATTTTCCATCTCATTTCCCCCAGGGTCACCTGAGATTCCCCCCTTGAGGTGATCACTTCATCTCTAAAGTGACCAGAAATGTATTTTTTCTCTATTATCCCCCCACCCCCACCCTTTGAGGTGACATTGGGTAAGTTTTCTCTTAGTTATCATCATATTGTAGTTTGGGTCGGTATTTTCCCAGCCTACAACTTGTGCGATAAGAGCCCCGATCTGTGAAGAAGTACAACAAGCAACACAGAGGTCACTGCAAGAGGCTAGTGCCCACAAAGAATTGTAGCAAACCACATAGAGGTTGTTGGAGGAACATGTGCATGATGGGATTAAGCACACAACCTGAGAAGAAGCATTGTGCGACTTGGGTCGAGAAGCAAAAAATGAGGACTAAGTAGGTAACTTCTTGCATTGTTGTTTAAGGTTGTTAATCGATCCTGATGCTAGATGTAAGTTGATGCATATGATAACCACCTACATGGGGAGAGAAGGGAGAGAGAGAGATGTATAAACCCCCTGCCAGAAATGGATATGTGTTAGGTAAGTAAGAAAAAATGCATAGAAAGAGAGTTCAAGATTATAGTTGAACTCAATAGTTATGAAATGGATGGGGTCATGTTGGATCTAGGTTTTGAAATGAACATCCTGCCAAAGAATTCATGGGAATTGATGGGTAAAGCGAACTTGATTTGTTCATTGTTGACGCTTGAATCTGTTAGGAATGAAATGAAAACCTCACGAGGATAAAAACCCCCTATGTTTTTATAGAGGTGGCACTCCTCTTTACTTTAAGATTTTCTTGGGATTCTAGATCTTCAAAATATGGGACTTTGCAGAAGTCCGTCATTGTAATCAAATAAATATAAAGAGTGCAAGAAAAAATAACAATAAAGGAAATGTTTTGTTTTCTTTTTAAGAAATTTCCCGAGAAATGACTAGGAACCACACACTTCATATATTTAAAAGGATTGACAAAATTTCCTCACATCCATCATAGTTAAACTAAAGATTTCTGATCACATAAAATAAAAAGAAGATGGTTTGCATGCATAAGAGAACTTTGACATAGTGGACACATGGGAAGCTCAAATAAATATAATGATAGATCAATCTCAAATACTTTATACTCAAAACTCAGAGTTACAAAGCACAGTCAAAACTAATCTTGAAATAACTCTCTTGAAATTTCTGAAAAAATATATAGTCTATTACAAAGCCTCGAAATTTAAAATGTGTTCATCCTTAGGAGTAGGATTGGGGCTCCCGTGGACCATAAAAAAATATAAACAAGAAATAAGCTTGTAGAAAGAGGATGGTGGGAGATAGTAGAACAAATAGACTTGGAAAGAAGACAAGGAGAAGTTATCAGACTTTGGTTAAACCTTTCTAGTGAAAGAAGCGGAGTAACTAGATGAAAGAAATGATAAAGAAAGAAATATGTGATCAACATAAACTTACTATGATGGTCTCTCGTGTCTTCACTTTCTTGTTGTTGTTCTTTTATTGTATTCATTGACAATTACAGGAACCATCTCAACTGTTTCTTGCCCTTCGTTGGTCAATTTGTTGATTGTTTTTTTGAACCATTCTTCAATAAAGTTTTTCATTGGTGCCATGCTTATCTCATGTCAGATTTTAATATTGAATAACTCACCTTCTATGTCTCTTAAATCAAGAGAAATACCATGTACTACTTCCTCTATATCTTGATTTTTCACGGAATAATCCACTAGCCACTTGTCTATGCCATCTTCATTTTATTCGAGTATGCCATAAAACTTTTCAAATGATAACCCTTTAAATATATCAACTTGTTTGTCAAATTGTTTCTTTATTAGGAACATCGAGTTGAGAATTAATTTAGGGTCTTGTACTTCGTTAATACCTCCTACTAGGGCTATCTCCGTGAGCCTCTTGAATAGTTCTTCCCTTTTTAGTATGGCTTCACTACATGCTTGAACAATATTATTCAAATTTTTAATATTTTCCTTCCAGCAAGCATTTAGTTGTTTTATCCGACTTGGGGAAGGAAAATGCTCCTCTCTTCTTCTTAGTTCCATCATGTTAGAGACTTTGATTCCAAAGGGTAATACAACATCAATGTAGAAACCTTCTTCATTCTTCAGATCAGCTTGAAAATATTCATGGAAGGCATGCGCCCTCGAGCCAAAAGAAAAAATATTTTTCGAAACCTCCCATGCCTCTATTATCAATGCCATTATTTTCTTAATATTTATTTCTACATAACTCCTGGCTTATGTGAGTAGGCTTGAAGATCCTTTCAACTTAACGATGAGTGTAGTAGGTTTGACTATTGAAAAAGGACAGGTGAGAAGTGGAAGAGAAATGAAGGCGTCTTCCAGTTCCCTGATCCTTTCTTTCAATTTACTATTTTCTTCTTCCAGACCACCAATAGAATCATCAAGAGCATTCCTAGTTGCTCTGTCAATTTTAGATATTTGAGATGACCACATATCCTTTAGGTCAACCTATGAATGATATTTTCCTTTCTTATTTTTTATATCGCCTTTTTCTATAATCAATTTCTTGGATTCCTTGTAAAAAATATCACTTTGGAAAGAGAATGAATTTTCTTCATCGAAGGTCTGATTCTCAATGATCTCTAATGATGAATTTTGTTGGGAAATATTTTCCAGCTGATCAATTGTGGGAAACATTTTCTCAATAGCTGCCTCAAGCTCCATGTCTTCAAGAGAGAAACTATTGATGTCATTTTCTATGATATTTTATTCTTCCTCTTACACAAAATTCTTCCTCTTTTTTCTCAGAGGGAGCTTGTGTGTGAGCTCTCAATTTTTTCGGGTGGGATTCTTCTCTGCTCCGTCGCTTGAACTACTGTTGGTAATTTTCCTAGTTGGATGGACTGTTTGAGCAATACTCTGAGATGTGGTAGTTTTAGGAGTAATAACGGGAGACTGGGAACTCTTCTCACTGGGACCTTTTCCTTTTTTCTTGTAAGACTGGTTAGTACTAATTATTATTTCCAAGACAGTAACATTGTGTGTAGGAGAACCTAGGTTGTAATATTATTTTTCATTCAAAATAATATGAATGAATGAGTTCCTAAATCCTACTGACAACATATGTTACACGAAAATTTTGTTAGGGTCAAACCCCTTTATATTTTCAACATATTTCATATTTACATTGTTGAAGTGATTCACAAACTCATCGATTTTATTTATGTTCTTGAATATGAAGTCTCCAATTTTCCACGGCAAGGGGATGAATTTCTTTTTCTGTTTTTCGTGGAAAAAGTGCAGCCATAAACTGTACTTCCTTGCCATTTCTATAACAAACAATTTATCAATACATGGTGTGGAAGAAAAGAGGGATTTTCTTTGGAACAAAAGATCCCGATGACACTGTGATTTTCCATCTGTTCTATCATTCCCTTTTTCTCCAAGAATTTATTTTCCTAGTTAGATATCCTGGGGATATTTTTACCAAACAACAATCCTTTGAAAATTGAAACAAAATCATTGTAAAATTCGTAAAAATTCAGAGAAGTATTGTGTTTGCATAATGCTTAATACCAGAAGGTAACTAGATCAATTTCACAGCTCGGCCTCTTACATATAGTCAATTTTGAAAATTGACAACAATACACTATCACAATTACCAAATAGGAAGCCATAAATAATTTCTTGTCGCTTTTATAATGTGATAATTGGGAGGAGATTTCAATGGAAATCAATTTTCTCCAGTCGAAGATAGCTTGCTCTTTAACTGTAAAATATAAAAGATAAAGAATCATGCAAGAAATGGTGGCGGTGCTTTCTTGACCTGTCAATATGGTAAACAACCAAGTGTTTTCCTGATATGGGTTTTTAAAAGAGTCCACCTGAATCCTAGTTATGTCTTCTAGAACAGTCACAAGATTCTATAAGAACTCAGGTAAGATATCCAGACCATTTTCACGTTTCTTTAGAAAATCCCTGCAATCCTCTCCTTTGAAGGCAAGTGTTGGATCAGGGAGATTCAACATCTTACGAAACACTTGCGGTGAAAGAGAGATGGGGGAATGATCTTGGAGTTGTATAATTTGTTGGCTTGGTACATACTTCTCAATGCACCATGCAACAATTTATTTGCAGTTGAATACCTCAGGGACACACCCTGCATGAGAAATTTTGGATGTCCAGATTATGTCTTTTTGTGTAGGAGGAGATGAGTAATACAAATATGCTCTGGATGATTGAAATTTCTCATCTTCACGACAAAAAATATTCAAAGTATCACCACAGAAATGTTGTCTGGTTGTTGCTGCCATAGGTTGACGAGAGTGTTCTTTCAATTGGATAATATCTTGAAATGAATCCTTTTGGGGAGATAATAATAATATAACCTTTGGAAAATCATGCTTTAATGCAATTAAATGAAAAATCTCTTCAAGCCCTTCTCTTATTAATGACGATCTTTACGAAGCCCGCATGATCATTTATTAGCATTAAACCATACTAAATGTATATTGGGAAAATCACGAAGATGGCAAGGACGAACAATAGAAATATAAATTTGGGTCCTTTTGGTGAACCTGCTAACTCGGGAACCCGCGAACCTACGATTGTGAATGATAAAAAATAAGCTAAGTGTTTCAAAGTGGTTGGTCAGACTTGGATACAAGAGAAATGAAATACTTAGGCGCTTGGTACCCGCAACAAGTTTTACGGTCATAATGTATATCACGGGACTTTGGGTGCAAAGTGGAGATCACAAAACTTGGGAGATGAAGGCGTGAACCCATGAACCCACAGTTGCAAAAATGGATTATTATATTATAACAAGGCGGTTAGGTAGACTCATGACATGGAAACATGGATGGAGATGAAAATGGATGAGTTTGTGAACCCATTGATATTTGAAATGCGACTAAGTATGGAAACTAGAAATGGAAAAGAGAAGGGAGAAAATAAAAGGGGAATGCAGGTAGGTATAGAAGAGGAAAATAAATGGAAAAAATAAGACGAGAAAATAGAAAGGGAAGGGAAATTTCGAAAGCAGGAAATGATACAACAACTGGCTCCAACTGCAGGATGATAACCCCCTGTGGGTTGTCAACAATCCAAAATATTTATGACCAGGCGCTTCCATATATTGCACTATAGAGTCAAAGTTAAGAATATACAAGCTGAATAAATAAAAATTGAACTTTATGTATAGGGAAATGAGAAATTTTTAGGTGAAGAAACCTTTCAAATGTTTCCCATTGATGGGCAACATTAATATTTTACCCTTCATGTCTTTGAGCATATAAGAATTAAAACCCATGATCTTTTCGATGATGTATGGTCCAATCCAGAGTGCTTCAAACTTTGTGTGCATCGATGGTTTCTCCTTGGATTTGTTCCAGAGTAACACCAATTTTCCCCTCTGAAAATTCTTTACAGTTGTATTTTGGTCAAAATATTTTTTGATACTTTGTTGTCTCTAAGAAGTTCTGTTTAGGGATTTACTCTGTTCTTCCTCCAATTTCAACAACTAGTTGATCCTCCTTTGGATAGGTGAACTGTCTTCATCATCTTCTGTATTAACCACAAAAGTCAAAGCATTGAGTTTGAGGCTAACTGACATTTTTTATTCTTTCCCATAAGCCAATGTATACAGAGATATCCCGGTGATGTCTTTCATAATCATTATGTTTTCCCACAATGCATTAGTCCACTTTAAATCCCAATTCAATTGGTTCTTATCAATGGTTTTCTTCAATATCTAAATGAGTGTCTTGTTTGTGGATTCTGAAAGACTATTCCCTTGGGGATAATATTTTGATGACTGCCCCATAATAATTCCATATTCTCCACAGAATTTTGTAAATTTGGAACCAATGAAAATCGAACCATTATCAGTGATGGATTTGTCTGGGACACCGAATCTTGACAAACTATTGTCTTTGAGGAACTTAATTAACTATTCAGAATCAACTCTTTTTAATGCCATTGCTTCTGGCCACTTCATAAAATAATCTGTAGTGGTGAGAATATACACATGTCCCTTTCTTGACTTTGGATTTATTGGCTCGGCGACATCAAGTCCCCATTGGGAGAATGGTTTTTTTATAGTTATAGGTTGTAACTGCCTCACAAATCTCTTCATTTTCCCTTAAAATTGCTGGCAAGATACACATTTCCTTATTGTGGTGCATGAGTCTCTAAAAATTGATGGCCAATAAAACCCAACTCTTATTATCTTATGGGCGATGGTCGTAGGTGCAAAATGTCCACCACATATTCCTTCATGGAATTCCCTCATTAATTCTTGAGCCTTGTTTTCATCAACACAGCTCAGTAATATACCATCATAGTTCCTTCTGAACAGTATATCAACAATCAACACATATTTATTTGACTTCATCTTCAATGTTCTTTGCTCTTTAGGGTCCATGGTGACTGGAAATTTCCCGAACCTCAAGTAGAATACAATATCTCTATACCATTCTGAGTCAGCCAATGGTTCTCTTACTGAAATTGAAATTATTCCATCCACAGAATCACTATTTGCAATGAGCTTACATAAACCTTGTCCTTTGACATCCTTTAAAGGTTTAATGTCAATATCATATTATTGAATCTTTTCTAGCCAGTTAACACATTTTCCTTCTCTCAATTGTTGATTCAAAAGCATCTTCACTGGCGAGGATGAGACATAAGCAATGACATGAGAACTTAGTATGTAATTATGAAAGTGCACCAACACTTTCACAAGAGACGAGGCTTGTTTTTCCAATTCTGAATAACTCAACTCATAATCATGAAGGGTTTTTCTCATGAAGTTGATTGGGAGTTCTTCACCCTTGGTATTTCTCTGAGAAATAACAGATGCAACAATTGTTTCTGTAGCGAACGAATAGATGATGAAGTCCCTTTGAAAGTCTAGGCTAATGAGGACTGGAGATGTGGTGATTTCCCTTTTGATATTATTGAAGGCTTCTTGTGTATTCGTTGTCCATTCAAAACTTTGGTCCCTTTTCGAAAATAAATTGATCGGATTCACAATACTTTCATAGTCAGGAACAAATCTTTGCACAAAGTTGATCTTACCAAAAAATGATTGAAATCCTTTCTTAGATGATGGGGGGTTGAGTTCATTTATAACTTTAACTCTTTCTAGATATTATAAATCCCTTCCTTGCACACAATATGACCCAATAGTTTTCCTTGAGTTACAATGAATAAATATTTCTTCGGATTTAGGGAAACACCATATAATTTGCACCTGTCAAAAACTTTTCTCAAGTGATGAATATGATCACCCCTTGTTTTTGAATGAATTCTCAATTAATATTGATAATCCACCATGAATTTTTCTATAAACCCTTTAAAAGCATGATCCATGGCCCTTTGAAATGTGGCTCCTGCATTATTCAAACCAAAGGGAATCCTATCATATGCATATGTCTCCCAAGGTGTTATGAATGTTGTCTTTGCTTTGTCTTCCTCAGCAACCAAGACTTGATTATAACCAGAAAACCATCTAACATGGACATGCAAGTTGATCTCGTGACTTGATGGAGCATAAAATACATTTTAGGTAAAGTATAATTATCCTTTATACTTTCTTTGTTAATATCCCTGAAATCTACACACATCTGAATCTCCACGATCTTCTTCCTTACTATCACAGGGTTTGAAACCCAATCAGAAACCCTAATGGGATATATTATTCCAGCCTTCTTTAACTTCTCCAATTCAATGTTTACCAGAGGTTTTAATTTGGGGTTCATCATCCTTATTTTTTTCCTGATCGGCTTTGCTTCTTCTCCCAAAGGAATAATATGTTAGAATATTGTTCTATCATAAGATTTCAAATAATCATAATTCCATGTGAACACATCAAGGTATTCTTTAAAAAATGAATCATATCGATCAACCTCATCAATGGTGCAATTAATGATCCAGGTGGATATCGGTGTCCACCCACATTTTCCAACTGGCTCAAAACAGTTTTCTCGCAATTTTGGTAATTTACTATTTTTAGCAGTTTTTAACTTCCAGGGCCATTTTGAGGGCCTAAATGAAGGTTTTTTGGGATCGAGGTTCTCAATGATAGCCAAAGGATCTAATTGATCTCCCTAAATGAATCACCTCTTCCTACTCTTGACAGGCCATGGGAATCCATCTCAATGAACTACATGTTGGGCCTCCCGTCCACTAAGCAGGGAAATGACTGTGTTTTTGTGGTTGTTGATCGCTTTTCTAAGATGGCGATTATGGTTTCTTGCAAGAAGAGAATCACAGTAGAGGCCACTGCCAAGCTCTTCTTTGAACGAGTCTGGGTACATTTTCGAATCCCACAAACCATTGTCTCAAATCGGGACAGTCAATTTCTCAGCACATTCTGGTCGAGCCTCTGGTCACTGTTGGACACCAAGATCACCAAATCCACGACCTTCCACCCCCAGATAGATGGCCAAACCAAGGTCGTAAATAGAATGATTGTGCATATCCTTCACATGTATAATTCCAAGCACCCTCGCGCATAGGATGAGAGCCTTCCCTATGTACAACATAGCTACAATAGAGACTTGCATAGCTCAACCGACCACAACCCCTTTCAGGTGGGGTTGGGATTCCAACCATTGGGTCCCATAGATGTTGCAATTCCCTTGGAAGTCACCTCAACTGACTCATCTCCTGCTCCAGCTGAAGCTGACAAAGCCACCCGGTTCATTGAGTGGATCCAACACATCCACCAACAAGTTCAGGATATCCTACAGAAGTCCAATGACAAGTACAAGAAGCACCATGATCAACATCGGGTGCCACATAAGTTTCAGGTGGGCAACAAAGTTTGGTTGCACTTGCAGAAAGAACACCCTACAAGACCCCATCATAAGCTTCTCCCACTCTGTTATGGGCCGTACACCATCACCAAGGCCATGAGGGATAATGATTTTGAGCTCAACATTCCTCCTTTCCTTGGCATGTACCCAGTGTTCAACGTGGATCTCCTTCGCCCTTATTTCCCACCATTATTGGACACCTCAGAAGTAACAGAACAACTGACACCAACAAAGATCAAATTTGAATGAATACAACATACATCCAGTGATCATATTTTGGACACAAATATCAAGGGCACTCGATAGAAAAGGATCTATCTTTATGGAGTCGTCAAGCAAAGCAACTCCTGCACCAAGGCAAGTGGCTCACCTGGGGCCAAATTCAGCAGAAATTTCCTCATCTGATTGGGGAACTCAATGAAATGGAGACCATTTCTTCCTAAGGAGGGAGGATTGATCCAGGTGCATATTCGTGGCCACCCACCTTTTCCAACCGACTCAAAATAGTTTTCTGGCAATTTTGGAAATTTACTATTTTTAGCAGTTTTTAACTTCTGGAGCCATTTTGAGGGCCTAAATGAAGGTTTTTAGGGATAGAGGTTCTCAATGATATTGAAAGGCTCTAATTGATCCCCCTAAATGAATCTCCTCGATGATACCTTTCCAACGAGCTATCGTGCGCCTAAAAAGAAGATCGTATGCAAAAGTTACGACCACGGGAAGTTGATGTACTAACTTACCCAAACGGGGCCCACATGACTTTTGGCGCTTCATATCCTAGGGTTAGGTTTTTGGTTGTCTAGGGTTTTTCACATTCCTTTTTATTGTAAAAGGCCTTCAGAGCCTCATTGTAATCATCTTCTTGCGAATGAACACATCCATCACATCTCTTCTTAGAGATAAGTCGCCACCATTCTAGCAAGCTTGTTTTCCGCTGCATTTTACAGTTTCAACTTATTTCCTTATTGAATAGAAAACCAATTTTACTGTATCTCTGTTATTTTGTGTTAACCACCTATTAATAATCTGTAGTCATTTCATTCTTCTCATAAAATCAGGATCAATTAACTCCCAAATTGACATATTTTGGGGAACCGTCAGTTCCAATATTGATCTTTCTTTTTTCTTGAACCTTTCAGAGTGAAATTTCTTCTAGGAGGTTCTTAGCATGATCATATTTCATAAAAAGGGACTTTGATTGAACACAATCCTTCAAGAAAACATATATGTGATTGTCTTCATCGTCATCATTCAACAAGAATTTTTTCAACTGCTCATCTTTCTAAAATACTTGTAAATACTTCAGGTTATCAAGTACGAAAGGTAGGAATACCCTTTATACTTGAAAATATGTTTTGCTTTGAATATCATCAAGATTTGAAAATGAGGCCGCCAAAGCCAATGAATCTTCCTTCTGATTCTTGTCCCTTGGAATGAAGGAAATGTTGAAAGAAATGAAAGATTCCATGAATTTGCTAACTCTTTTGAAGTATATTTTGAGTCTTTTCTTCTTGATTTTATACCTCTGGGTGACTTGGTTAATTACCTACTCAGATTCGTTGATCATAATTAGATGTTCTATCTTCATTTCTTGTGTAAGAATCATTCCCTGGATCAAAGCTTCATATTCTGCCTCATTATTAGTACATGCAAATTCAAGTTTGATAGCATGTGGATGCATAATCTTCCCTCAACTTCAAGGACAATTCCAACTCCACTCCCAGAGCTTGAACACACTCCATCGAATGACATCCTCCAGTAACCTTCAAACAGATTCTCTTGATTCTCCATGTATCGAATCTTCTCCAAGATTTCAATGTGTTCTATGTCTAGGATAACATAATCTCAAATCTCAACATCTATATAATCTTCCATTAATTCATTATCCTTATTTTTTAAAGAGAATGATTTCCTGGGTTCATGGGGAACCTTAATCATTTCTTCTTATTTGCATGGAAACATCATGCAACTTCCATCGCTCATTATATATCCCCTGATCTTGGATAACCAATCTCTTCCCAAAACAACTCCATATGCTGGAGGAAGGTCTACGATAATAATATTGAAAATTGTAATAATATGGGGAGTCGTCGCGAGTCAAGCATAAAAGTCCTTGATTTCTCCATAAGTTGGCACTTGTATGGAATCAATTGCATATATACTTTCAATAGTCTCATAATATTCGGTACATTTCATGCCCAATGCCTCCATGACCACTAGTGGCATAATATTATTGGTCGTGCCTATATCAACTAAACAATTATCAAGTGCGAAATCATGATTTTCAATTGAAATACAAAAGGGAGGAATTTTACCTCTCAACTTCCCAGATGATTTGTTTTGTCTTTGTTTCAGACTTGTAACAACAAATTCTTCCTTTTCAGAGAGATCATCCAATAATCTCAAAATGTTTTCCCTTTGTTGGGGAATCTATGTAACAACCCTAATTGGATACATGCTTAAAGATTATAAAGTAAAATTAATTAAAAGAAATTAATTATGGTTAACTGAGTAATAATTCAAACTACAGATCACATTTAATGACCTGTGAAATAAAATTAAAAGATCAATGAAAAATGATATAAAAATGGTGGTGTATGCAGAGAGGGATAGCCATGGATCCTGAGAAGATAAAACATTAACTCAGGACAAAGGACAGAGGACGGAGGGTGGTTGAAGGAGTAACTGCATGAGTCGGTGAAGGAGGAATAAGGGGGAAAAAGGAGGTTTATGTGAGGAGAATGATCAGTCGACGGAGGAGGGATCCGAAGGACTATGGACTTGCTGAGAGCAGAGAGAGTCTCTGGTTGTGATTTTGATTAGTTGAGCCACCGAGTTGCTGGAGGTTTTGGGCACGGAGGGCCAGGATATCCATAGATATCCTGGAGCTAGGTAGTTTTCCTAGTTGGCAGGGAGGACAGTATTTTTGGGCCGTTATTTTCTGGTTTGTGGCAAGGTTGACCTGGGTAGCAGGTTGTAGGAAGGAAACAGCAAGGCAAGAGGCAACAAAAATTAGCATCAGAACTAGGTATTTGCTAAGTTATGTAATTATTTCATTCTGCCATGAATTCAGAATTTGTTGATAAATCTAAGTTACTGAAGTTGCTATTATGAATATCAATATTATTCTATCAAGTTATTGTTTCAGTTTATCTCATAAAATGTTTATGAAACTTAATGATGTTTAGAAATATTAGGCTGTTACAATCTTCACCACTTCTATAAAAGGGAGAGTTATCCTTAATTTACTTAAGTCCTCTACAACATTTTATGTCATATGAGTGGAGTTTGACACCAAGGGTTGTTTCTTACTTCCAACTATATCCTTCATTTTCTCATTTTCCCTTTTCTCATTCATTTTTTGTTTATCTTTTTCATTTTCCTTTTCAGAATCATTTTTATTCTTGGATCTATTTACAAATCCTCTTGTTCGAGTGACGTTTTATTGCGAGTTGGGGTCATTTTCACCTTTTTCAAATATATACATTGAATTCTCGCATCCGTCCATCTATACAGTTTCATATATTTCATCAGGTGAATAATAGTTCTCTTTCTCAACCATTTGCTCATCATATACATCATCCAAAACAACTGCATTGGGGGTTGTATGTCTAGGGACCCTTGGTTTCTTCGGATTATCCATGTTTTTAAACCTCACTTTGTATTCTTGGGGAGGGTTTCTTCTTTTCTCATGGACCGAAATGATTGGATTTGATACATAATTACCCCCCCTTATTAGTCTGATTATCTCGTTCTGCATTTGCTTGATAGTTCTATTCA
The DNA here is from genome assembly GCA_009831015.1 of Picea engelmannii. Taxonomy (NCBI): domain Eukaryota; kingdom Viridiplantae; phylum Streptophyta; class Pinopsida; order Pinales; family Pinaceae; genus Picea; species Picea engelmannii. The sequence goes on from ML795366.1 coordinate 77,065, forward strand.
TTTGTGCAATTTCAATTCTTTGCTTGGTTTCTTGTGTCACAATAGGGTCTACCTTCACATCTAGTATGGTTCCCTCGAAAAATCCTCCTCCAATTTTTTGATTTTGGGTGAGTCGTGTCTTGAATTCTTCATTCTTCCTTGAACTAAAGGCCCCTTGATTATCAATACTTAAGCCTCCCAGCTTCCTTTGTATTTTTCCTAGTATAATGTCAGGTTTGACACTTGTTTCAATCATAATCTCTTCCATCTTGGTGGATTTAACCATTGCTTCCTCCAAGGTATCCATCTGGGATGTCATGATAGCATATTTCACATTTGGGGGCATCACATTCTTATAACATCCGAGTATGACTAGGTCATTAGATATTTTATCTTTTGGAATATTACTCAAGGTTTTATTGAACCTAAGATTAAAATCTCATATTCTTTCATTCTTACTCAAACCAATTTGGATGAAATCGGTGAGAAGGGTATGATAAGCAATTGGAGGGGCGAACATAGTCAGGAACAAAGCTTCAAGGTAATTAAATGAGCCAATTGAACTATTGGGTAATGTTGTATACCATTCATACACTCTTCCTGATAAGGTTTGAATAAATAATCTCACCATGACATCATCATACTCAACACGATGAAAATCACAAACATCAAGAAATAAGTGAAGGTGTCTCTTTGCATCGATTGTTCTATCTCTAGATAATTCCTTCAAGGTACCCTTAAGGATAATAGGGAGATCATGTTGCTCACCTAGAAGATTTAAAGGGGAATCTCTTATTCTTCTTCGATTTTCTTGATTTCTTGCAGCACCGCTTCCACCTCCTTGTCTTTATTGATGTGGTTCTTCTCGCGGTTGTTCATTTCTTTCTGCATATCCAAAGATGTTCCAGAAATATGATTTCCACTTCTTAGAATACATATTTGCTTCCTTTTACTTCTGGTAATGGGTCCTTTGTATTCATCCAGCTTCAATATCAACCTTGTCCTTGTGCTACTCTAGCTAGCCTTTGGTTTCTTTAGTCTTGTCACTCGTCTCTCCTATGTCTTCGGAGGATTTTTCTTTCTTCTCAAACTAATATCTTCCAGGAAATTTCTAATTCTTCTTAGGTTTCGGTTGTCGTTATTACTATATTATATAGTTGATGTAAGATGCTTCATTGATTATTCAATCCAATTTCCAGGTGGGGCTGATGAGCCTGGGGAAAAGTCATATATTTTTCAAAAATACTAAATATTTTTGAACTATGGGACTCTAGATCTTCAAAATATGGGACTTTGCGGAAGTCCATCATGGTAATCAAAGAAATATAAAGATTGCAAGAAAAAATAACAAGAAAGGACATGTTTTGTTTTCTTAATTTTAAGAAATTTCCTAAGAAATGACCAAAAACCACACACTTCATATATTTAAAAGGATAGCAAAAATTTCCTCACATCATCATAGTTAAACTAAATATTTTTGTTCACATAAAATAAAAAGAAGATGGTCTGCATGCATAAGAAACTTTAACAAAGTGGAAAAATGGGAAGCTCAAATAAATATAACGATATATCAATTTCAAATACTTTATACTCAAAACTCAGAGTTAGAAAGAACAATCAAAACTGATCCTGAAATAGCTCTCTTGAAATTTCTGAAAAAATATATAGTCTGTTACAAATCCTTGAAATTTAAAATGCGTTCATCCTTAGGACTGGGATTGAGGCTCTTCCGTACCATAAATAAAATATAAAAAGAAATAATATTTTAAAAAGAGGATGGTGGACGATAGTAGAACAAGACCTGGAAAAAAGACAAGGAGAAGATATCAAACTTCGTTTAAACCTTTCTAGTGAAAGAAGTGGAGTAACTGGATGAAATAACTGATAAAGAAAGAAATATGTGATCAACATAAACTTACTATGATGGTGTCTCATTTCTTCACTTGATTGATTCTGTCCTTTTATTGTCTTCATTGATGATTACAGGAACCGTCTCAACTTTTTCTTTCCCTTCATTAGTTAATTTGTCAATTTTTTTTTTGAACCATTCTTCAATATAGTTTTTCATTGGTGCCATGTTTATCTCATGCCAGATTTTAATGTTGAATAACTCACCTTCCAAGTCTCTTAAATAAATATAAATACCATGGACTGCTTCCTCAATATTTTTATTTTTCATAGAATAGTCCACTAACCAATTGCCTATGTCGTCTTCATTATATTTGAGTATACCATAAAAATTTTCAACGGATAACCCTTTAAATATCTCAACTTGTTCGTCAAACTGTTGCTTTGTTAGGAACATTGAGTTGAGAATTATTTTAGGGTCTTGTACTTCGTTGGTACCTCCAACTAGGTCTATCTCAGTGAGCCTCTTGAATAGTTCTTCCCTTTTTAGTATGGCTTCGCTACATGCTTGAACAATATTATTCAAATTTTTTATCTTTTCCTTCCAACAAGAATTAGTTGTTTATCCAACTTGGGGAAGGCAGATCCTCCTCTCTTATTATTGGTTCTGTCATGTTAGAGACTTTGATTCCTAAGGGTAATACAAAATCAATGAAGAAACCTTCTTCGTTCTTTAGATCATCTTGCAAATATTCAAGGAAGGCATGCACCCTTGAGCCAAAAGAAACAATATTTTTCGAAACCTTCCATGCCTCTGTTATCAATTCCATTTTTTTCTTAATATTTCTTTCTACATAACTCTTATCTAATGTGAGTAGGCTTGAAGATCCTTTCAACTTAACAATGAGTGTGGTAGGTTTGAATATTGACAAAGGACTGGCGAGAAGTGGGAGAGGCATCAAGGCGTCTTTCATTTCCCTGATCCTTTTTTTCAATTTAGTATTTTCTGCTTCTAGAACACCAATAGAATCATCAAGATCATCCCCACTTTATATGTTAATTTTAGATATTTGTGATGACCACATATCCTCTAAGTCAACCTATGAACGAGATTTTCCTTTCTTATTTTTCAGATCACCTTTTTCTATAATCAATTTCTTGGATTCCTTGTCAAAAATAGCTCTTTGAAAAGCGAATGACTCTTATTCACTGAAGGTCTCATTCTCAATGATCTCTAATGATTAATTTTGTTGGGATATATTTCTTGGGAGATCAATTGTGGGAAACGTTTTCTCAACATCTTCCTCAAGCTCCATGTCTTCAAGAGAGAATCTATTGATGTCATTTCCTATGACATTTTCTTCTTCCTCTTGCACAATATTCTTCCTCTTTTTTCTCAGAGGGAGCTTGTGTGAGCTCTCTATTTTTCCAAGGGGGGGATTCTTCTCTGCTCTGCCACTTGAACTACTTTTGGTAATTTTCCTAGTTGGGTGGGCCATTGGACCATTGCTCCAGGATGTGGTAGTTTTAGTAGTAATAATTGGAGACATGGCGCTCTTCTCACCGGGACCTTTTCTTTTTTTCTTGTAAAACTCATTAGTACTAAGTATTGTTTCCAAGTCACCATCATTGTGTGCAGGAGTGCCTAGGTTGTTATCTTATTCTTCATTCAAGATATTATAAATGAATGAGTTGTTGAATCCTACTAACATCATATGTTCAACGAATATTTTGTCAGGGTTAAACCCGTTTATATTTTTCATCATATTTCGTATTTAAATTGTTGAAGTGATTCAAAAAACTCATCGATTTTATTTATGTTCCTAAATATGAATTATCCAATTTTCCACAACAAGGTGATGAATTGGTTTTTCCATTTTTCGTGGAAAAAGTGCAGCCAGAAACTGTACTACCTTGCCACTTCCGTAATTTTTTTTTTATCAGATACATGGTGTGGAAGAAAAGAGGGATTTTATTTGGAACAAAATATCCTGATGAAACTATGATTTTCCATCTGTTCTATCGTTCCCTTTTTCTCCAAGAATTTATTTTCCTGGTCAGATATCTTGGGGGTATTTTTACCAAACAACAATCCTTTGAAAATTGAAACGAAATCATTGTAAACTTCGTAAAAATGCAAAGAAGTATTGTGTCTCCACAATGCTTGATACCAGAAGGTAACTGGATCAATTTCACAATTCACCCTCTTACATATAGTCAATTTTGGAAATTGACAGAAATACACTATCGCAAATACCAAATAGGAATCCATAAAGAATTTTTTTTCCCTTTTGTAATGTGATAATTGGGAGGAGATTTCAATGAAACTCAATTTTCCCCAGTCGAATATAGCTTGCTCTTTAACTGTAAAATATAAAATATAAAGAATCATGCAAGAAATGGTGGTGGTTCTTTCCTGAACTATCAACCTGGTAAACAATCAAGTGATTTCCTGAAATGGGTTTTTAAAAGAGTCCACCTAAATCCTAGTTATGTCTTATGGAACAGCTGTGGGATTCTCCAAGAACTCGGGCAAGAGATCTAGGTCATTGTCATGTTTCTTCAGAAAATCCCTACAATCCTATCCTTTGAAGGTAAGTGTTGGCTCAGGGAACTTCAACATCTTACGAAACACTTGTGGTGAAAGAGATATGGGGGAATGATCTTGGAGTTGTATAATTTATTGGCTCAATACGTACTTCTCAATGCACCATGAAACAAGTTCTTTGCAGTCAAATACCTCAGGGACACACCCTGCATGAGAAATTTTGGATTTCTAGATTACGTATTTCTATGTAGGAGGAGATGAGTAATACGAATATGCTTGGACCACTAAAAGTTATGGTCTTCACGACCAAAAATATTCAAAGTATCACCATAGAACTGTTGTCTGGTTGTTGCTTCCATAGGTTGAAGAGAGTGTTCTTTCAACTGGATAATAACCTGAAATGAATCCTTTCAGGGAGATACCGATAATATAACCTTTGGAAAATCGTTCTTTAATGAAATTTAATGAAAAATATCCTTGAGCCCTTCGCTTATTAATGACGATCTTTACAGAGCCTGCATGATCATTTATTAGCATTAAACCATACTAAATGCATATTGGGGAAATCACAAATATGGTAGGGACAGACAAGAGCAACTTGAATTTGGGGACTTTTGGTGAACCCACCAACCCAGGAACCCGCGAACCCACGGTTGTGAACGATAAAAAATAAGAAAGTGTTGCAATGCAGTCAGTCAGACTTGGATACAGGAGAAATGAAATACTTAGGGGCTTGGTACCCGCAACAAGTTTTAAAGTTATAATGTAGATCACAAGCATTTGGGTGCAAAGTGGAGATCGCGGAACTTTAGATATGAAGGCTTGAACCCATGAACCCGTGGTTGCAAAAATGGTTAATTATATTATAACAAGGTGGACGTCGGACTCATGACATAGGAACATCGATGGAGATGAAAACCCATGGGTCCGCCAACCCGCCAACCCATAGATCTTTGAAATCCGACTAAGTATGGTAACTAGAAAGGGAAAAGAGAAGGGAGAAAAGAAAAGAGGAATGAGGGTAGGTATAGAAGAGGGAAAAGAAATGGAAAAAATAAGTCGGGAAAATAGAAACGGAAGGGAAAACAAAACATTTCCTTGTTATTTTTTCTTGCAATCTTTATATTTCTTTGATTGCCATGACAAACTTCCACAAAGTCCCTTATTCTGAAGATCTAAAGTCCCAACAAAATCTTAAAGTAAATAGGAGTACCACCTCTATAAAAACTCAGGGGGATTTTTATCCTCATGAGGTTGTTGTTTCAGTCCTAATGGATTCAAGCGACAACATTTTTGGTGAGTCATGATGCTGCCAGGAAAAGAAGGAGAAATGATTAAGGTTCCCTGATCATGGATGACCAATCTCTTCCCAAAACAGTTCCATATGCCGGAGGAAGGTCTACCACAACAATATTGAAAATTGTAATAATATGGGGAGCCGTCGTGATCCAAGCATAAAATTCTTGGATTTTTCTATAAGTTGGAACTTGTCTGGAATCAATTGCATATATACTTTCATCAGTCTCGTAATATTTGGTACAGTTCATGCCCAATGCCTCCATGACTACTAGTGGCATAATATTATTAGTCACGCCCGTATCAACTAAACAATTATGATGCGTGACATCACTATTTTCAATTGAAATATAAAAGGGAGGAATTTTACCTCTCAACTTCCCAGTTGATTTGTTAAGGCTTTGTTTCAGACTTGTAACAATAACTTCTGATTTTTTAGAGGGATCATCCAATAATCTCAAAATGTTTTCCCTTTGTTGGGGAGTCTTCACCACTTCTGTAAAAGGGAGATTTATCCTTAGTTTACTTAAGCCCTCTACAACATTGTATGTCATCTGAGTGGATTTTGACACCAGGTGTTGTTTCTTACCTCCAACTCTATCCGTCATTTTCTCATTTTCCCTTTTCTCATTCATTTTTTTTTTATCTTTTTTGTTTTCCTTTTCAGAATCATCTTTATTCTTGAATATATTTACAAATCCTCTTGTCTGAGCGATGTTTTCTTTTGAGTTGGGGTCATTGTCGCCTTCTTCAAATATATACATGGACGTCTCACATCCATCCATCTATATAGTTCAGAGCTTTCATCAGGTGAATAATAGTTTCTTGCTCAAACCTTTTCTCATCATATACATCATCCATAAAAGTTGCATTGGGGGTTGGTTATCTGGGGACCCTTGGTTTCTATGGATTATCCATTTTTTCAATCTTCACTCTGTTTTCTTGGGGAGGGTTTCTTCTTTTCTCTTGGACTGACATTCTCGGACTAAGATCACCCAGGACCTTTCTAATTCTTCTCGGGTCTCGACTGTCATTATTACCAGATTATATAGCTGATGTAAGATGCTTCGTTGATTATTCAATCCAATTTCCAGGTGGGGTTGATCAACCTGGGGAAAGTCATATATTTTTCAAAAATGTTATCATATTCCAAATTTCAGTTCATTCCCTAGTATGGTCGCCAAAAATGTTGACGGTTGAATTTGTTAGGACCAAAATGACCACCTCACAAGGATAAAAATCCCCCTGCGCTTTTATAGAGGTGGTACTCCTCTTTACTTTAATATTTTCTTGGGACTCTAGATATTTAGAATATGGGACTTTGCGGAAGTCCATCGTGGTAATCAAAGAAATATAAATATTGCAAGAAAAAATAACAAGAAAGGAAATTATTTGTTTTATTTTTAAGAAAGTTCCTAAAAAATGACCAATAACCACACACTTCATATATTTAAAAGGATAGACAAAGTTTCCTCACATCCATCATAGTTAAACTAAATATTTCTAATCACATAAAATAAAAAGAAGATGGTATGCATGCATAAGAGAACTTTAACAAAGTGGACACGTGGGAAGCTCAAATAAAGATAATGATATATCAATCTCAAATGCATTATACTCAAAACTCAGAGTTACAAAACACAGTCAAAACTAATCCCGAAATAGCTCTCTTGAAATTTCTAAAAATATATATAGTCTGTTACAAAACCTTGAAATTTAAAATGCATTTGTCCTTAGGACTAGGATTAGGGCTCCTGTAAACCATAAAGAAAATATAAACAATAAATAATCTTGTAGAAAGAGGATGGTGGGTGATAGTAGAACAAAAAGACCTAGAAAGAAGACAAGGAAAAGTTATCAGACTTTGGTTAAACCTTTCTAGTGAAAGAAGCGAAGTAACTGGATGAAAGAGCTGATAAAGAAATAAAGATGTGATCAACATAAACTTACTATGATAGTCTCTCATGTCTTCACTTGCTTGTTTTTGTCCTTTTATTGTCTTCATTGACAGTTACATGAACCATCTCAATTGTTTCTTTCCCTTTGTTGGTCAATTTGTTGATTTCTCTTTTGAACCATTCTTCAATAAAGTTTTTCATTGGTGCCATGTTTATCTCATGTTGGATTTTAATGTTGAATAACTCACCTTCCAAGTCTCTTAAATCAAGAGAAATACCATGTACTACTTCATCAATATCTTGATTTTTCACAGAATAGTCCACTAGCCAATTGTCTATGTCGTCTTCATTATATTCGCGTATACCATAAAACTTTTCAACTGATAACCCTTTAAATATATCAACTTGTTCGTCAAAATGTTGTTTTGTTAGGAACATTGAGTTAGAATTAATTTAGGGTATTGTACTTCGTTAGTACCTCATTCTAGGTCTATCTCAGTGATCCTCTTGAACAGTTCTTCCCTTTTCAGTATGGCTTCGCTACATGATTGAACAATATTATTCAAATTTTTAATCTTTTCCTTCCAACAAACATTCATCTGTTTTATCCGACTTGGGGAAGGCAGATCCTCCTCTCTTATTCTTAGTTCTGTCATGTTAGAGACTTCGATTCCAAAGGGTAATACAAAATCAATTTAGAAGCCTTATTTTTTCTTCAGATAAGATTTCAAATATTCATGGAAGGCATGCACCCTCGAGCCAAAAGAAACAATATTTTTTGAAACCCCCCATGCCTCTATTATCAATGCCATTATTTTCTCAATATTTCTTTCTACATAACTTCTGGCTGATGTGAGTAGTCTTGAAGATCCTTTCAACTTAATAATGGGTGTGGTAGGTTTGACTATTGACAAAGGGATAGCGAGAAGTGGAAGAGGCATCAAGGTGTCTTCTAGTTACCCGATCCTTTCTTTCAATTTAGTATTTTATGCTTCTATACCACCAATAGAATCATCAAGAGCATACCTAATTTCTATGTGAATTTTAGATATTTGAGATGGTTGCATATCCTTTAGGTCAACCTCTGAACGATATTTTCCTTTCTTATTCTTTAGATCACCTTTTTTCTATAATCAATTTCTTGGATCCCTTGTAAGAACAATGCTTTGGAAAGTGAATGACTCTTCTTCATTGAAGGTCTCATTCTCAATGATCTATAATCATGAATTTTGTTGGGCTATATTTCCCGAATGATCAATTGTGGGAAACATTTTCTAAATATCCTCCTCAAGCTCCATGTATTCAAGAGAGAAGCTATTGATGTCATTTTATATGAGATTTTATGCTTCCTCTTGCACAACATTACTCCTCTTTTTTCTAAGAGGGATCTTG
>ML795366.1:86043-141720 GCA_009831015.1 Picea engelmannii
GGGGGGGGGGGGATTCTTCTCTCCTCCACCGCTTGAACTATTGTTGGTAATTTTCCTAGTTGGGTGGGCCATTGGAGCATTGCTATAGGATTTGGTAGTTTTAGGAGTAATAACTAGAGACTGAGCGCTCTTCTCACTGGGACCTTTTCCTTTTTTCTTGTAAAACTCGTTAGTACTAAGTATTGTTTCCAAGTCAACAACATTGTGTGTAGGAGTGCCTATGTTGTTATATTCTTATTCATTCAAAATAGTATGAATGAATGAGTTGTTGAATCCTACTGATAACATATGTTCCACAAAGATTTTGTTAGGTTCAAACCCCTTTATCTTTTTAGTATGTTCATATTTACATTGTTGAAGTGATTCACAAACTCAATGATTTTATTTATATTCTTGAATATGAAGTCTCCAATTTTCCACGGCAAGGGGATAAATTTATTTTTTCATTTTTCGTGGAAAAAGTGCAGTGATAAACTGTACTACCTTGCCACTTCCGTAACTAACAATTTATCATATACATGGTGTGGAAGAAAAGAGGGATTTTCTTTGGAACAAAAGATCTCGATGACACTGTTATTTTCCATCTGTTGTATCAATCCCTTTTTCTCCAAGAATTTATTTTCTTGGTCAGATATCCTGGGGGTATTTTTACCAAACAACAGTCCTTTGAAAATTGAAACGAAATCATTGTAAACTTCATAAAAATGTAGAGAAGTCTTGTGTCTCCACAATGCTTGATACCAGAAGGTAACTAGATTAATCCAACAGTTCACCCTCTTACATATAGTCAATTTTGGAAATTGACAACAATACATTATCACAAATACGAAATAAAAATCCATAAAGAATTTATTGTCCCTTTTGTGATGTGATAATTGGGAGGATATTTCAATGGAAATCAATTTTCCCGAGTCGAAGATAACTTTCTCTTTAATTGTAAAATATTAAATATAAAGGATCATGCGAGAAATGTGTTGGTAAATGTTTAACAGGCAGCATATGCTTGTCATTGATGGCAAGTACAACAACGAAGATGGCATGGGTACAAGAAGAAGTATCAAAAGTATTTTAGGAAGACTCTGCAGATCAAGCTCGATAAGTTCAGAAGAGATAGTGCAGAGGATTGTTGGCAGGTTTAACAGGCAAAGTGAGCTTTTCATTGATGGCAGGATCAGAGTGTGCATTGATGGCAAGAACAACGATGACAAAGATCAGCATGATCATCAGCGCAGTGATTATGGAAGAGGAGGAGCATCAGTGATTGTTGGACCCCATCCCGAATCCTCGATGACCATAAGATATGAATTCAAACAAGAAGAACACATAGAAGAGGAGGACAAAACTTAGGCGTCAGATCTGAGCGTAAGATCCGACCATCATTGGATCAGGGAGAATCTAAACGTTCATTAAAGAGAAAGAAGAGGCGAAATGCGAAATGTTGAAATATGTTGGTATGACTCCATTTTGGAGTTTCGTAGATCGGGACTTGAAGGCTTGAGACCCTTCATCATAAGAAGGAGAAATCGTGAAGTGCCGAAATCGTGAAATGCGAAATGGAGAAATGATCCTAGTCGTTGGATCAAGGTGTGATATAGGCTATCAGATCCAGGAGGTGAATATGGTAGACCATGTCAGAAAGGATAGTCGTGGACCGTTGGATCAAGAGGACACGTGGTGAAAAATCAGAGCACCACAAAGGCTCCATTTTGGAGTTTCACAGATTGGGAAATCCAAAGGAAAGAATTTCAAACTCGCGATACACGAGATCATGAAAAGATCTTGAATGTTAGATCACCAAGGATTCTGGACCGTTGATCTAAGCTCCATCTCGGAGCCTCGCCTATCGCGACTTGGAGTGATGAGAACCTCCATCACAGGAATCGCGAGATGCGAATTCACAATAAGATCTAGACTATCAATTCACCAAGAACGTGGACCATCGATCTGAGCTCCATATCGGAGATTTTCCTATTGCGACTTAGAGTGATGAGAACCTCCATCACAGGAATCGCGAGATGCAAATTCACGATAAGATCTGGACTGTCAATTCACCAAGAACGTGGACCGTCGATCTGAGCTCCATCTCGGAGTTTCACCTATTGCGACTTGGAGTGATGAGAACCTCCATCTAAGGAACAACGAGATGCGAGATTGTGAAAATATCTGGATCGTTGATTCATCGAGATCGTGGAACATCGATCAGGTTCGATGAAGATCATGAGTTCGAAGCACCTATTAGCGTAGCCTGTGGTCACCACATGTGGTCACATGGAGGAAGGACCTAGTGCAGATGAGCTCTACCTCAAAATTTCGGGGATCACATCTGGGAGTGTCGAGAAACTGGATCATACGAATGACGAAATACCAAAAAGGTGAATTGTCGCTATAACCGGTGGTCACTGCCTATGGTCACATAGAGGAGGGATCTAGAGCAGCCAAGCTCCTTTCCAGAGCTCGTGACATGGAGGGTCAAGATGTCTCATCGTAGAATCTCTTAATTGCAAAAGTGAAAAATGGGTAAATAACGAAAATACCCTTCAAAGTTAATCCAACAGTGCAGGTGAATTTGACCATAATTGGAGGGATAATCTTGCTCCTCATAGTGTAACTGCTAGAAACCATTGATGGTTTCTGCCAGAGGAGTTGAAGAGTCTCTAGGAATCTTCCAATGGGATGAAGATAGGTCATAGGGGCGATTGACAACTGGAAGAGGGTTGGAGCCTGTAGTTGAAACATAGAGGGGGAGCTCGACTGCAACAGAGAAGACAAGGAGTCTCAATTGCCAGAGAGGCTAAGGAATCTCAACTGAACACCCAGTGATGCTAGACGTGTAGTGGGAACCACCATAGAATATTAAGAGTTATGATGATTAGGCAGAGCACTTGAGAGGTGGAGGATATCGACGCGGTGTGAGTATGCATAGGTATTGCGCGCATTGCATGCACAAGGTGCACAGAAGCTATAAGTACACGATACAGAGAAGAGATGGTTGTTTTTGCTGTTGGAGGTGTTGTAGTTGCTTTTGTTGAAGGTGATTCATGTGTGAAGAAGGAGGAGAGTGCAACAGCTGAATTGAATAGAAGAGGAACTGTGTAGTGAATGGACATGGCACACAGAGCATAAAAAGCAAAAGAACAGACAGCACAAGTCATGTGTGCAGAAAGGCAGTGAGGCAGACAGAGCAACAAAATGCAGCAGAACAATGATGAGTCTGGTAAGCCATTGTTGAACATTATATCACTGTAATGAGTTTCAGTAGCAAAGATTTATAAAACAGGGTGGTAGGGAGGTGCTAGGGAGGACTGTTGTCCTCATAGGTTCAAGTGGGTGCTTGAACATAGGGATTTGGTGCTTCCTTCTGGTTGGTGCTAGAGAAACCAGGGAGTTGGGTGCTTCCTTCTAGTTGGTGCTAGAGAAACCAGGGAGTTGGTGCTTCCTTCTAGTTGGTGCTAGAGAAACCAGGGAGTTGGTGCTTCCTTCTAGTTGGTGCTAGAGAAACCAGGGAGTTGGTGCTTACTTCTAGTGGGTGCTACAGAAAACAGAGAGTTGGTGCTCTCAGCAAGTAATAGCTTGCAAAACTGAGGGTGTAGCCTCATTATGAGTCAGCGCTCATATGTATGATAATGTAAAGAATGTAACTATTACTTATCATATAAAGAAAAAGAGGTTTTTACCCTATATGGGTTTCCTTGGGAAATATCTGTCTCTGTGTTTCTCATATATGTGACTGATGCTGAATGTGCCATTGTTTATTTCCCTGCATTATTGTGATCATCATTGAGTGCCTTGTAAATATTTTAAAAGAAGCATAATTGTTTAATCACAGTGACAACTGATTCACTCCCCCTCTCAGTTGTTCAACAATTGGTATCAGAGTCGGCCCCTTCTATCTAAGGGTAGATCCTAAAGCTTAAACATGTCAAGCCATGAAGGAAATTCGACCAATAAGGCCCCTTTGTTCAATGGAACAAACTTTGCCTTCTGGAAAGTTAGAATGAGAACCTACATAATGGCTTTAAGTGCAGATGTCTGGGATGTGGTAGATATTGGTTATGTAAAGCCAGTTGTGCTAGCTAATAAGGATGACATGCTAGAATTTAGTTTCAACGCTAAGGCTATGAATGTTATCTTGAGTGGGATTGCAGAAGCAGAACTCGTAAAAGTTATGCACCTAGGAATTGCCAAAGAAATGTGGGACAAACTCATTAGCAGTTATGAAGGTAATGGGAAGGTAAAGGACGCCAAGCTTCAAACCTACAGAATATAGTTTGAACAACTGAAGATGAAGGAAGATGAAACAGTTGGAAAGTACTTTTTGAGAGTATAAGAAATGGTAAATGCAATGAAAGCACTTGGTGAAAAAATTGAGGAACCTTCTTTAGTTCAGAAAATCTTGAGATCTCTCCCAGATAGGTTCAACCCAAAGATATCTGCTATAGAAGAACTTAATGATCTAAAAACCTTGGAGTTTGATCAACTTATAGGAACATTGACTGCTTACAAAATGAGAATAGTTAAAGATAAACCCACCTCCAGAGAAGCATCATTCAAAGCAGACAAGAATGAGGATTCTGAGCCCGATGAAATTGAAGCAAAATTTGTGAAGAGGCTGAAGAAGGGATTAGGAAAATACAAAGGTAAACTACCTTTCAAATGTTTCAACTATGGTATAATAGGTAATTTTGTAAATAAATGTCCCCACAAAAGAAAGGATAAGACGTATGATGATGAGGAGAAGCATAAACACATAAATTTCTTTAAAGAGAATAACTTTAAGAAGAAAAGTCTTTGCGTAAACAATGAGGATGATCCTTCAAATGATGAAGACTATGACTCCCCTATTGAAGATAAATTAAATGACTTCATACTTATGGCCAAAGAGGATTATGATAATAACAACACAAGAAGTGAAGTGAAGTTAATGAAGAATAAGTTGTGGTTGACATGGAAGGAGAACTGATCAGTGCACTGGAAGAGATTGAAAGACTAAGAATTAAGAACAAAAAGCAAAGACAATTGTTGATACAGTTTGAGAAAGACAGTAAAGGACCTGATGAAGACCTTGTCCTATTAAAAGTGGAATTAGAGGAGGCAAAGAAAATCGAAGGTATTCTGAAACAACAGCTATTAGAAAAAAGGGCACAACGTGAAGCTTTAGAACAAGAAGTAGTGAAAAAGAGGAAATAAATGAAGAAGTTTCAAGCCTTGTATAAACATAATCTATCAAGTATCAAAGCCTCAGAAGGACTAACCACCATTCTGAACCAGCAAAGGAATCCAAAGCTAAAAACTGGTTTGGGTTATGAAGAAGGATCAGGTAGCAGTAAGACGAGAAATGAGGAACAAATCAAGTTTGTCAAGTGTACAAACAATAACTGCAACAAACCTACCGAAACAAAGGAAGACAATCAGCTTCCCAGGATGAGCAAAGAAAAAGGTGCCAGGACTGAATCTGCAGAACAAAGAAATAATGCGCTCCCTGCTGAAAGACGTCATCAACATGGAAGAAATCGATTTTCTCAAAGAAGACAACTGCTTTCCAGGTACAAAGAATTTTTCTATGGTTATTGTTTCTACTGTTCTAATTTTGGTCACAAAGCTATAAATTGTTCCTACAGAATTAGACATGAGCAATTAAGATTTCGAAGGAATAATTACTTCCCACAACAAAGATTGATGCAGCGAAATAACAAACCTTCACAGAATGAAACTTGCCAAATTAGGTCTAGAGACATACAACCAAGAAAGCCAAGAAATAATCAACAGTCAATAAGTAGGCAACGCTACAACAATAAGTTTGACCTATTGAATAATGAGATTGAATGCTACACCTGTCATAACTTTGGACATAAATCTATTGATTGTCGGTTAAAGAACTATGAATCAGATTCAAAATCCCCTGTTGAAAATTTCAAGTTATGGAAGAAGAAGGAAAGTGACAAGTGTGGGCTAGTATTGTCCGCTCAAAGAAAAACAAACCCTTGGTATATAGACCGCGGATGCTCCAAACATATGATGGGAGACAAAGGTAAGTTTCTGTCACTTAGTGAAGGCAAATATGGAAATGTAACTTTTGGAAATGATGCTCCGGGAAAAATAAAGGGAAAAGGGATGGTAAGATTAAGTAATGGAAAAGGAAAATCCCAAGATGTCCTACTTGTAGAAGGGCTGAAACATAACCTGCTCAGTTTAAGTCAAATGTGTGACAGAGGATGTGAATTAGTGTTCACGTCCAAGGACTACAAGATAAAGTCTGTAAACTCAGGTCAAGTGGTGGCCAAAGGCATAAGGACTGAAAATAATGTATATGTGCTGAAAGAAAATAGAGAAGAATGTCATCTAAGAAAATATGATGAACGCTGGTTATGGCATAGAAGACTTGGACATATAAACTTCAATCACTTAATCAAACTCAAAAATCTCGAGGCAGTAAAAGATCTTCCTAGAATATCAAAGCCCCAAGATTCGATATGTAAACCCTGTCAAGTAGGGAAGCTAAACAGGACTCAATTTAAGTCCAAGAGCTTTACTTCAACAGAGAAACCACTCCAAATAGTTCATATGGACTTATGTGGTCCATCCAGATAGGAAGGCATAGGGAAAGAAAACTACTTCATGCTGATTATTGATGATTACTCTAGACTTACTTGGGTTGCCTTTCTCAAAGAAAAAGATGAAGCATTTGAAAATTTTAAAATATTTAAGGCTTTAACAGAGACTCAAACATGCAAGAGGTTAAAGGCAGTTAGATTGGACTGAGGAGGAGAGTTTATGTCAAGATACTTCAAGGATTTTTTTTATGAGCATGGTATCAAGAGAGAATACACAATCCCTAGAACTCCACAACAAAATGGAGTTGTTGAGAGGCAAAACAAAACAGTGCAGGAAATGGCCAGGTCAATGATGAATGAGAAGAACATTGGTCAAAAATATTGGGTAGAAGCAATACACATAGTAGTTCATGTGCTTAACAAAGCTCACCTCAGACCACAAAGTGACAAGACACCTTATGAACTGTGGTTTGGAAGACCTGCTACAATTAAACACCTCAAAGTCTTTCGGAGTAAATGCTATATAAATAATAATGATGAGAACCTTGGAAAATGTGATGATAGTGCTGATGAAGTTATCTTCTTAGGGTATGCTACAAATAGTAAAGGCTATAGATGCTATAATAAGAGGCTACACAAAATGGTTGACTGTATTGATGTAAAAGTTGATGAAGGAATCCCAACGAGAGAGATGTATAGGAATGAGTCTTTGACAGAAGACATAGCTAAAGCTGAAGATGAACAGGTCCAAGAATCAGAAAATGAAGACACTGAATCAGATGAAGACTTAGACACTCAGTCAATCTCAAATCAACATTCAACTACAAATTCCTTCTCCAGAATCATTCAAAAGAATCATCCTGCAAGTCAACTAATTGGGGAAAAAGACAAAGGTGTACAAACCAGGAGAAAGTTAATCAAAAACATCGAACAATCTCATACAACCTTCATATCCATGCTGGAACCCAAGAATTTTAATGAGGCCAATAGAGATGACCACTGGATTAACGCAATGAATGATGAACTTGATCAGATTGAGAAAAACAGTACATGGGAGTTGGTTCATAGACCTGAAGGCAAAAACGTCATTGGCTCTAAATGGATCTTTAAGAATAAGTTGAATGAACAAGGACAAGTTGTCAGGAACAAAGCAAGGTTAGTCTGTAAAGGATATGCTCAGATAGAAGGACTGGATTATGATGAAACATTTGTGCCCGTAGAAAGATTAGAAGTTATCAAAATGTTTCTTTCCTATGCTTGTCATAAAAGGTTTAAAGTCTATGAAATGGATGCCAAGTCTGCTTTTCTAAATGGAGATTTAAGCGAAGAAGTCTATATGGAAAAACCAGAGGGTTTTGAACTATCTGATAACCATGAATTAGTATGCAAGCTGAAGAAAAAATTATATGGGATAAAACAAGCCCCTCGAGCTTGGTATCACAGACTGGATACGTATCTCAAAGAAAAAAGGGTTCAAGAGAGGAACAATTGACAACAATCTGTATATTAAATCAGAGGATAATAATTTGCTCATCGTATTGGTCTATGTAGATGACATCATCTTCAGATGTAATAAGGATCCATTGGTACAATGGTTTGCTTCTACCGTGGAATCAGAATTTGAAATGTCTATGATAGGAGAACTGTCATTTTTTCTTGGTCTGCAAATTAATCAGAGGACTGGAAGGATGTTCATCTCTCAAGAAAAATATCTAAGAGAAATGTTGAAAAGGTTTCAAATGGAAGATTCTAAACCTGTGGGTACAGCTATGGTTACTGGATGTAAATTAAGCAAGGATGATGACTCACCTGATGTTGATCAAAGCTCAGATAGATCAATGATTGGTAGCCTGTTGTACATCACAGCGTCTCGCCCAGACATAATGCATGTTGTAGGAATGGTAGGAAGATATCAGGCTGCACCTAAACAGAGTCATTTGCAAGATGTCAAAAGGATATTTAGGTATTTGAAAGAAACAATGAATTATGGTCTGTGGTATCCCAGAAATCAAAATTTTCAGCTAACTGCTTATTCAAATGCAGATTGGGAAAACTATGTTGATGAGAGAAAAAGCACTAGTGGAGAAGCATTCTTCCTGGGTGACTCCTTAGTAGCCTAGCTTAGTAAAAAGCAATGTTCCATTTCTTTATCAACCACAGAGGTAGATTACATTTCTGCTGCTACCTGTTGCACTTAGGTATTATGGATGATTCAGACACTTGTAGACTTGGAGGTAAAATACACTGCACCGATCCCGATTCATTGTGATAACACTAGTGCCATCAGTGTGTCTAAAAATCTTGTATTCCACTCCAAGACCAAGCATATTCCCATAAAATATCATTTTCTGAGAGAGCAGGTCACCAATCATATTTTTCAGGTCCATTACATTCCAACCACAGAACAAATTGCAAACATTTTTACTAAACCTCTAGCCAAGACACCATTTGATTATCTTAGATAGAAGTTGGGTGTTATCCTGTCTCACATCTAAGAAAGTCCATCCTATTAGGGGGAGTCTTGTATTGATTTCATATCTGATACCTCATAAAAATACTGCAATAGTTCAGGGGGAGCATGTTCTCTTTGACATTGATGTCAAAGGGGGAGAAAAGAATTTGGGTGCCTTAGTTGCCATCAATGCCAAAGGGGGAGATTGTTGGTAAATGTTTAACAGAAAAAATATGCTTGTCATTGATGGCAAGTATAGCAGCGAAGATGGCATGGGTACAAGAAGAAATATCAAAAGTATTTTAGGAAGACGCTACAGAGCAAGCTCGATAAGTTCAAAAGAGATAGTGCAGAGGATTGTTGGCAGGTTTAACAGACAAAGTGAGCTTGTCATTGATGGTAGGATCAGAGTGTGCATTGATGGAAAGAACAACGATGAAAAAGATCAGCATGATCAGTAGTGCAGTGATTATGGAAGAGGAGGAGCATTAGTGATCGTTGGACTCCATCCCGAATCCCCGATGACCGTTAGATATGAATTCAGACAAGAATAATGCGCAGAAGAGGAGGACATAACTTAGGCGTCATATCTGAGCATAAGATCCGACCATCATTGGATCAAGGAGAACCTGCACATTCATTAAAGAGCAAGAAGAGGTGAAATGCAAAATGTCGCAATATGTTGGTCTGAATCCATTTCAGAGTTTCATAGATCGAGACTTGAAGGCTTGAGACCCTTCATCATAAGAAGGCGAAATCGCGAAGTGGCAAAATCGTGAAATGCGAAATGGTGAAATGATCCTAGCCATTGGATCAAGGTGTGATCTAGGCCATCAGATCTAGGAGGTGAATATGGCAGACCACATCAGAAAGGATAGTCGTGGACCATTGGATCAAGAGGACGCGTGGCGAAAAATCAGAGCACCACAAAGACTCCATTTCAGAGTTTCGCAGATCGGGAAATCCAAAGGAAAGAGATTCAAACTCGCGATACACGAGATCATGAAAAGATCTTGACCATCAGATCACCAAGGATTATGGACCATTGATATAAGCTCCATCTTGGAGCTTCGCCTATTGCAACTTGGAGTGATGAGAACCTCCATCACATGAATCACAAGATGCGAATTCATGATAAGATCTGGATCGTCAATTCACCAAGAACGTGGACCGTTGATCTGAGCTCCATATCGGAGCTTTTCCTATTGTGACTTGGAGTGATGAGAACCTCCATCACAAGAATCACGAGATGCGAATTCCCGATAAGATCTGGACCGTCAATTCACCAAGAACATGGACCGTCGATCTGAGCTCCATCTCGGAGTTTTGCCTATCGTGACTTGGAGTGACAAGAACCTCCATCTAAGGAACAAAGAGATGCGAGATCACGAAAATATATGGACCGTTGATTCATCAAGATCGTGGAACGTTGATCAGGGTCAATAAAGATCATGAGTTTGAAGTGCCTTTTAGCGCAGCCTATGGTCACCGCGTGTGGTCACATGGAGGAAGAACCTAGTGCAAATGAGCTCTGCCTCGAAATTTTGGGGATTGCGTCTGGGAGTGTCGAGACACTGGATCATACGAATACTGAATACTAAAAAGGTGAATTGTCGTTGTAACCAGTGGTCACCGCCTGTGGTCACGTAGAGGAGGGAGCTAGAGCAGCCAAGCTCCTTTTCGGAGCTTGTGACATGGAGAGTCAAGATGTCTCATCGCAGAATCTCTAAATTGTGAAAGTGTGAAACGGGTAAATAAAGACAATACCCTTCAGAGTTAATCCAACAATGCAGGTGAATTTGAGCATAATCAGAGGGCTAATCTTGCTCCTCACAGTGTAACTGCTAGAAACCATTGATGGTTTCTGCTAGAGGAGCTGAAGAGTCTCTGGGAATCTTCCAATGGGATGAAGATAGGTCACAGGGGCGATTGACAGCTGGAAGAGGGTTGGAGCCTGTAGTTGAAATAGAGGGGGTGAGCTTGACTACAATAAAGAAGACGAGGAGTCTCAATTGCCAGAGAGGCTAAGGAATCTCAGCTGAACACCCAATGATGCTGGACGCGTAGTGGGAACCACCAGAGAAGATAAAGAGTTGTGATGATCAGGCAGAGCACTCCAGAGGTGGAGGATATCGGCGCAGTGTGAGTATGTAGTGGTATTGCACGCATTGCATGCACAAGGTTCACAGAAGCTATAAGTACACGGTACAGAGAAGAGATGGTTGTTGTTGTTGTTGGAAGTGTTGTGGTTGCTTTTGTTGAAGGTGATTCATGTGTGAAGAAGGAGGAGAGTGCAGCAGCTGAATTGAATAGAAGAGGAACTGTGCAGTGAATGGACATGGCACATAGAGCATAAAAAGTAGAAGAACAGACCGTGCAAGTCATGTGTGCAGGAAGGCAGTGAGGTAGACAGAGCAACAAAATGCAGCTGAACAGTGATGAGTCTGGTAAGCCATTGTTGAACATTATATCATTGTAATGAGTTTTAGTAGCAAATATTTATAAAAAAGGGTGGTAGGGAGGTGCTAGGGAGGACTGTTCTCCTCGGAGGTTCAAGTGGGTGCTTGAACATAGGGAGTTGGTGCTTCCTTCTAGTTGGTGCTAGAGAAACCAGGGAGTTGGTGCTTCCTTCTAGTTGGTGCTAGAGAAACCAGGGAGTTGGTGCTTCCTTCTAGTGGGTGCTAGAGAAAACAGAGAGTTGGTGCTCTCAGCAAGTAGCATCTTGAAAAATTGAGGGTGTAGCCTCATTATGAGTTGGTTCTCATATGTATGATAATGTAAAGAATGTAACTATTACTTATCATATAAAGAAAAAGAGGTTTTTACCCTGTATGGGTTTCCTTGGGAAATATCTGTCCATGTGTTTCTCATATATGTGACTGATGCTGAATGTGCCATTGTTTATTTCCCTGCATTATTGTGATCATCACTGAGTGCCTTGTAAAGATTTTAAAAGAAGCATAATTGTTTAAGCATGGTGATAACTGATTCACCCCCCCCTCTCAGTTGTTCAACAAAATGATGGCATTGCTTTCCTGATCTATCAATCTGGTAAACAACCAAGCGATTTCCCGAAATGGGTTTTTAAAAGAGTCCACTTGAATTTTGGTTATGTCTTCTGGAACAACCGCGGGATTCTCCAAGAACTCAAGCAAGAGATCCAGGCCATTTTCATGTTTCTTTAGAAAATCCCTGCAATCCTCTCCTTTGAAGGTAAGTGTTGGCTTAGGGAGCTTTAACATCTTACGAAACACATGCGGTGAAAGAGAGATGGGGGAATGATCTTGGAGTTGTATAATTCGTTGGCTCGATACGTACTTCTCAATGCACCATGAAACAAGTTCTTTGTAGTTGAATACCTCAGGGACACACCCTACGTAAGAAATTATGGATGTCCAGATTACATATTTATGTGCAGGAGGAGATGTTTAATACGAATATTCTCTGGACCACTAAAATTTCTTGTCTTCATGATTAAAAATATTCAAAGTATCACCATAAAAATATTTTCTGGATTCTGTTGCCATAGGTTGACGGGAGTTTTCTTTCAACTAGATAATAACTTGAAATGAATCCTTTCTGGGACATAACAATAATGTAACCTTTGACAAATTGTGCTTTAATGCAATTTAATGAAAAATCTCCTCAAGCCCTTCACCTATTAATGACAATATTTACAGAGCCTGGATGATTAGTTATTACCATTAAACCATACTAAATGCATATTGGTAAAATCATGAATATGGCAGGGATGGAAAAGATAAATTTGAATTTGGGGCCTTTTGGTGAACCCATGAACCCGAGAGCTCGTGAACCCACGGTTGTGAATGATTAAAAATAAGCTAAGTGTTGCAAAGGAGTCGGTTGGACTTGGATACAGGAGAAATGAAATACATAGGGTCTTGGTACCCACGATAAGTTTTATGGTCATAATGTAGATCACGGGCCTTTGGGTGCAAAGTGGAGATTGCATAACTTTGGAGATGAAGGGTTGAACCTGTGAACCCGTGGTTGTAAAAATGGTTAAGTATATTATAACAAGGCGGTCGATCATACTCATGACATAGGAACATGGATGGAGATGAAAACCCGTGAGTCCGCCAACCCGTGAACCTGTCGATCTTTGAAATGCGACTAAGTATGGTAACTAGAAAGAGAAAATAGAAGGGAGAAAAGAAAAGGGGAATGAGGGTAGGTATAGAAGAGGGAAAATAAATGAAAAAAAGAAGTTGAGAAAATAGAAAGGGAAGGGAAATTTTGGAAGTGGGAAATGAGCTCAACAGTCACCCATTCAGGTTCATTTGGAAAATCAATATAAAATATATCCTATAGGCCGATTGGAGCAAGTCGAAGTGAACATAGTAGTGGTGAAGATGAAGGTTGATTTTGAAGTAATAAAGATTATGGATTATTCTGATCCCTACGCTACCCTACTTGGAATTGATTGGGTCTTTGACAAAAATGTTGTGCTGAGATTGAAAAAGTGACAGATGTCATTTGAGACCAACACCTTGCACGTGATTGCACCAATGGATCTCAATTAAGGGGACGAGTGTAATGAGCTGGTGGATGAGGAAGAGTGGATATTTGTTATTGAAAATATCTACAAGATCACAAGGAATAAAGAATATTATGTCAATCCCACATCAGATGGGGAACTGATTTGGAGGAGCGTGAATTCCTTTGACATTGATTCAGATGACATCCTGGAAAGGTGGAAGAACAAGCTTTATAAAGTCTCAATGAGGAGATCTGCACATATCACCACCTAAGTGCATGAATAAGAATTTGGGTCATACCAATTTGATGGGTCAGATTCGGTGGATGCATTTATTCCTTGGATGCAACACATTCTCGAACACCACTGGGTCCATTCCCTCGATACAGTGTTAATAGGATTACTCACACAATGGTGGGATGCACATCGAGAACATCTCCGAGAATGGGATGTTGTGAAGGGTCCACTAAGTGAAAGGTTCAAGCCAGAGGTGGATATCCATCAGTATATTTATTCTTATGAAAGGAGATGGGTATCCAAGTAGCGGTGTGGGGCACATACCCAATATATGAAGGCCCAATGCACCCTAACAAGAAAGCACTATGTCCCCTCAGTTCCTTTGTTTTATACTGGAAAAATCGGGGATCCTCATGCATAGAGGATGGAAATGGATACTCCATATGTTTTAATATAAAGAATGTCCACTTTTTCAATCCCCTTCAACCCCATTGAGAAAATAGACAAGTTGCCCAGAAGTAAAGAAGTAGTGGTTAGCTAGTGGATTCCCCTAGATCCAGATAGGTCGGGTTCAGTACCTCTATGGATAAAATTGAATAGTTGGGCACATGTGAGGGAGCACCGCGACTCGCTTGGGGTCGATGCATCCAATTAACTAAGGGTGAACTGATGCAGGGGTGCACAAGAAACATGTGTGACACCCCTAAAGAATAAGACTTGTGCATGTACGGAGACATCAACATCAAACTTAAAGTAGGACGATCCAATTATTTTCATGCCATAAATAGTGACATATATGATGTATGGTACCTAGGGAATAGTCTATTCAAATGGTAACCATAAGTAAATGTTAAGATCCCACCCAGAGATTACGCACATTTGACAATAAATGGGGGTGGACATGCACCACTAATGAAAAAGGGAATGCAGAGGGATGACATGGCTCTAAAATATAGAATTTCGATGAGGTTGCAACGCAAAACCCTCTCTCATTTAATTTTAAAGGGACTGTGAAGACATTAAAAGTATGAATGTTCTGGTGGGGTTTGAATAGCATCGTATGACACTCTTATGTTATTAAATATCTAGTGCATGCCCCCTCAATTGTACTACCATAATATATTGGTATATTTACCTCAAGTTAATAATTTCCTAGCTAATCATGAGCATTCCTATTTCTACAACACCTATCTCAAAAATTCAAAAAAATGGAAGAGTAGAGCATAAGCATAAAGGAATCAAGTATCCACGAACTAACTCTAGAAAACAACAAAATTCGACAAGAACAGTTTAAATGGCTTCGTCAATCAAGCCACCCCATAATAAATCCAAGACTATCTAAGATAGATAGATAGTTGAGACGCCTTTACCCTGAAATGTGAGCTTTAAAGGATCTAAGATAGGAAAAATGCAAGATTTTCACTTCGTGAATTATGATGTTCGAGATCCTGCACAATTTTTGCCTTGGGTTTTCACAATTATGTGAAGGTGGTTCAAAGTGCATATCTTCAACAACTGGTGCTCACACAAGACTAGGCCAAACCTCTTTGTCAAGCCGACATATTGTCCTTGGTTGATTTCCCTAACTTTGGCCATGGGATATCAATGACCATTTGTGTCTACTTCTTACTTACTCACTTCCATGGGGGATACCTTTGGATGGGGAGGAATATTTGGTTGATGTTAATAGTGATACAAAGGGTTATCAACTTACCATACATGGAAAGGATCCTGAAAAAGAGTTGACCACTAAAGATATTTCCCAAAAATAGTTATATTCCATGTACAACACATGTCGATGAATGCGTGGGGTGATAATTTATGAAATTAATGCCCAACCAATTTGTTTTGCTACCCAATTGATCGCTTGTAAAATCTTGCACAATTTTATGAAGGAGGAGTGCCCACATAGGGTCATCATCGCATCTAACTAGTGTCTAGCAGGTGTCTAGATGGCCTTGGCATGTTATATATTGAATGAGTTCATTGACGACTACTTAGATGCCCAAAACATTGAGAAAGACTATCATTACAATTGGAATCTGTTGCTCCTCGCCATGGTTCTATGAAGCCCCCCTACAGGATTTGAATGAACTACTGGGAGTGGCCCTATATTCACTACTCCCCGGTTCCTTCCATTGCATGAAAGCAGGGGCCCTGCCATTGAAGAGTCCTATTGTCTCATAAAATAGTCAACTAGACACCTTTCTACAAATGGTTTCAAGGCACTAATATTTTATTTATTATTATCTATCTATAAACTATAAATATTTAACTATAGGTGGGGATCTCTAGTTTAAAAGTGAAATCAACATGCATTATCCTCTAAAGAACAATCTTTTACAACCTACATCAATTTTATTGAGACATTTTGATGCATTAGTCATTGTTAATGAAATTCTGGAAGTGACGGTCAAAAGAATTTAAATCTTGTCATGGTTATTAACAACAATGAATGGCCATTTTCATACAGAAAGTTTTTGTTTTATTTTAAAAGTGGGATGACATCTATTGAAGCTTTCATATGTAAGTCATGTTATAAGGTGAACTTTTGCATGTTAAAATTTGGTTCCATATGCAAACGTAGTATTATAAATTCAATATGCAAGCTGCAATGTGGGTTTTACATTAGAAACATTTTGTGTTATATTACAAGGTCCAACATGAAATCATACCCAAGAGACTTAACATAGCCTTGCATGATCATGAGGTATCAAGCTCTCATAAGTTATTTGGAAGGGTGATGCGATAAGTTTAAATGTGAAAATTCTTTTCAACATATTACATATGGTATATTGCATATGGTTTTCGTATTCCATGTTACTTGATTTGGACGTTCACATTGGCACAAATATAGTGTCACATCTCAAGGATGATGATGAATGTGGTTTTAATGTTGAGAAGGGATAGTTTGTATATTTCAGTCACTGCTTCATAAGCCATTTGATCATTGCTAATGTGGAATGTTGGGCACATGATATGTTGCATATTTGGCACATTGTATCGCATTGTTATTGGATGGATTTGATAGTGGAATGGTGACTTGGAAAAGTAATTAATGGTTTTTGGGATGTGAGTCTCATGCATTGAATGCATGGACGTGGGGTTTTCATGAGGCTACCACCCAAACATTTTGGAATTTTCATTCTGTTTTTTTTGGAATTGAGCTCTAGAGATATTGTTGCTTAGCCTTGATCGTGACTATTTCACAGTGAAACATATCATTTTCGAAACAAACATCTAGTAAAGGTATGTTTATGTAGCCATTCTTGTCAAATACATTCATGATTTGTAGTAATAATTTAATTATAGCTCTATGTGATGGTGAATGGACTTATGGTTTGTTGTTGGAATCATTCTACAATCTTCCTTTCTTCCAGAAAATAATTATATTAATGCATTCTCATTACTAGTCTTGTTGTTTTGTTTTCTTGCAATAAATGAAAACTTGTTGAGTTTTGGTTTGTGTGGTTTTCTCCTTTGATATATTGAAATTCCAATATTGGGTCATGAACTCTGCTATATTGACACAGTCCTAAGTACTTACCGTTACTATTTTCTTCAAGTTGAGTTCTATTGTTACTCTGCTTATAAAAATGGTTTTTCCACCTTGTTGCAAAAATGTTACATTTTTGTTACAACAATTTTTTCCTCATCACATGCAACTTGCTTGGATGGCATTTCCATTTCCCTACGAAGACTTTAAGTCCCCTTTTGTACCTTCCAGAGCCAAAAAATCACATGTTTCCACATATACGCGCCCTATCAGTTGGAAAACAAGTGTATACATAGGTTGCTCCACTACAGCCTGCGTACATCGGGTTTGGTGCTCAAAATTAAAAATTATGTCAAGTTTCCATGCCATGTCACGGGATCCATGATCCTTGACCTTCCATATACTGGAATCGCTTTGAATCAACCCTTTAGTTCCATTTGAAGGCTATAAATTGATCTATATCCAAGCCTTGGAGAGGAGAGAATTTAACTTTGAGAGCAAAGACACTCTGGAGAAATTTCACTTCATATTTAGTCTACATCCCTTTATCCTTGAAAGTATGAACTCCTTGTTCATCCCCTAAGCTCTTCCTTCTTTGTGATGGACAACCTCATTGTCTCCTTTATATGAGATTTCCTTTGGTAGAGGATTGAAGTGGTGGAGGCCCAGTTGGAGGGACTTAGTTTCTCGGTTCCGATATGTGTTGGTACAAAATTTTGTCACATATATACTTATGTTGATTATTTTAATAGAAGTACTCTTTTCTTATCCAATTGATATCTTGCAAATATTTAAATTATTATTCAATGGGCATATTTTTTGTGAATGTTAATGGATTATGCTAATTTATGCTAACACTATATATCACCATATGCTTGCGTATCTTGGTTGTTGAGGACAAGTTGCAGGTATAAAGCTTTGAGTTGTGTGCTCAATGATGGTCTTCGTCAAACGTTCGGACAAGGTAGGCTCTTGACCTTGTCTTGTTATCATTTCATTTATATAGCATACTTGGGATTAGAGTTGATTTCTGCAAGTAATTTTGTATGTTGTGGTTTACCCCATGCTATAGAGATATTTTCCTTGTAAAAGAATTGGATACCATACTGGGGATTGATATTCTTTTTTTGGGTTTGGAGTGTGTTCTCCTTGATTTTCTCTATATTATCTTGAGTTTCCTTGTCTCCTGATTGCTTGACTACCTATTTTTAATTTGCATCTGATTTTCTTGGCTTAACCCTTGCCTTGTCAGTGTTTTACTATATATACGTGGTTTTTCCCTTGACAGACGCGTACATACGCGAGTTGTCCTTCTGTAGGGTGTGTACATATGCGACTTTTTCTCAAACAGTTGCATACATCAACTCTTTAGTCTTGCTGGCTGATTTTGGTGTTTGTTGGGTGAGTTTGGTTGGTTGTTGAGTCTTCTTGGGTCTCTTTCCTAACTTTTAAGTGCTTACAGAGTGATAGGAAACCCTTTTATTGTTGAATTTTTGGGTGTTATTCTTTCTTATCATCTTTTTCATTGGTTTTCCTTTCATCTTGGTATGAGTGTTTTCTTCTTGGTATCCTTCTTGGATTGTCTCTTTTTTCTTGCAGTAGGGTCTGTATATCAAACTGTTATTCAATCCTTGCATTTTCTTTTCTTTATATCGAAAATACAAAAAAATTGCTTATTTTGCATTATGGCATTTGCTCTTTTAACTACATTGCATTGATTTTGACACATGTCGAGAGATGGAATTTCATTGAAATTGTATAGGTTGCATTAAAGTTGCATTTAGAAGCATACCATCTCTTTAGAATTCAATTTTAGTACTTAGAAGTGTTTTCATATTCACTTATTTTATATGCTGAGTCATAATACCATCAGTTTCATGACCACACCTCTTGAGTAAGAAGAAGCCATTAAAAGTAATGCTGAGTAACTAAAATTGATTAGAAACAATTTTATTTTCCAAGGTACACAAACAAGTATAGGACATAGGGCCTTGGAATAGGATTTTTGTGAGTAAACTTCTCCAAGGCTATTAAACTAAACATATTTTTCTGACTAGGGAGTGGTGAAACCAATTGTGTAATTAGTGACGTTAGGAGGCTCTACTCACACCGGAGTTAAGCACGAGGTCACGTGAAGTTGGTTGCAGAGATAACCCTCTGATAACTTCTTAGCGTCAGAGATATTTATTGGGTTCTATTCGTATTTTGGGGTCTTTCTAGTACCTTTACCTCCATAAGAGGAAGTGCTTTAAATATTTCAGGCTTTGTTACCCTACCCATATGATGGACCGGATTTATGACTATTTACATGCACATTGGTTATATTGTGGCGACTCTAATTGCTTGAAATAGGTGGCCACATAGGTTACTTGCAGGGGTTTTTCTGCAGGTACCCTGAGTCAGATAAGGGTCGAACACCACACAACCTTTATGGAGGATTACCTCTCCAAGGGGATTTGACTGCTTGCGTTGTTAAGCCCATGAAGGCCCTTATAACTGATTTTGATACCTCCAATATTTTGAAGGAAGGCTTAGGCCCCTCTTGGGCGAGGCATACCTACTTTAGTGAGGGAGGCCCATTTTCAACCATTACATTTTGTTTGTGTGCATTTAGCCCTTTTGTTTATTTTGGTTTGCTCTCTGATTGATAGTTGGTCCTAGGATTTGGTTTTATATCTCAAGTCTTGAGTCATCATGGAGCAAGACCAACTTCCTCGCAGGTGTCACTGTTTGTTGAAGTTACCTCCACATCTTGAGTCTTTACTGAAGTTTCCTTATAAAATGCATAAATTTAGTAAACGTGGTACATATATCTCCACCTCCCATACTTGTGATTATCCAGTTATGAGTACTAAGTCAAATCCAAATGAAAGTGGGAGTCCCTCAACTCCTATACCTTATGTGATTAATGGGATCCCTTTGAATCCTTCATCCACAACGGTTGGAGCGCCAAATATTCTCGTTCCTACTGTTATCCAACCTCTAGTTTCTACTCGACCATAGGAACGAACCCTTTTGGGTCTCTTTTTGGTACACCAGGATACAACTCTCAATCAATACATTTTGTCTCTAATCCTTTTTCTTTTGGTATTCCCGATATGACGTCAGAACTTTCATCCTCTATTATAGCAACTGATGCAAATTCTATTTTTGGACATGGGGGCATGGCTCCTCTGCATTCTCCTCTCTCACTTGGTGGAGGTCATATTCCCCAAACGAATCCTATGGTTGGAGGTCAAACTCCTTTTTCTTCTAGGTATAATCCTAGTCTCAATGCTCCTGGATGGAGTACTCAACCAGGCATACAAGACACTTCCTATATTCCATCCTTTCCCCCTTCCTCCTCCATGACGATTCCAACAAACACATTTGTTATGACGAATCCCCCTCTGTCTTCCAAAGGTCCACCTAGATGAAGTCAGTTTCATGCTATGGAAAACCCATAGCCTAGAGCTCCTCCAGTTGGGGGCAGTGTATATAACCCTAATTATACCACCTCCACAGGTATGGTGCCCATGCAACCTTTTATAAATCCATTTGGAGGAGGTTATTACCCTACTAGACAAGGCCATGGTATATATCAAAACCATGGATGGCATGCAATCCCTCAAAACCAATCTTTCCTGGGAGAATGGACTTAGATGTCACAACCACGACTCCCTTTTTTGGCCATGCTTAATCTGCCAGATTTGTCAAAATTAATGAATGACCTAGTGCGTCACGATCCGTCATGGCCCGCTGTCCCCACAAAGATTCCTTTGGACATTCCAAAATTCAAAGGAAAGATTGGCAAGGATCTAGGTGATCATGTTACTAATTTTCATCTTTGGTTCTCATCTAATTCCCTGAATGTTGATTATATCCATTTGAGGCTTTTCAATGCACCCTTATGGGGGTCACCATGAAATGGTACATTGAGATACAGGGGGGAACTTATGGAAACTTTAATAAGATGGTTTTGGTCTTTCTCAACCACTTCCAGTTTTTGGTTCGTTACGATGCTGGCATAGAACGTTTTTCGGCCCTTTGCCAAGATAAATCCATGCATATCTCAGACCATATCCAAGACTTTCATATATGGAAGAGGTTAATGAAATCCTACATTCCTCCAGAGTTTCTATTGGAATGGTTCCTTAAGTACTCATTTCCTTATATTTCGAAGGATGTCTCTACATCCAGAGTAACATCTAAGGAAGAAGCTATCTTCAAAGCCCAACAATTGGACCTCATATATGCTCAATTTGGGATGTTGTATGAAATTATTCCTGATGCACCACGGTCGAACTACGACCCTAGACAAAATCCTAGGCCTTGTGTCGATGGCATCATAGGCTCCACAAATTCTAAGGCTATAGACTTGTTGACAAACCAATTGAAATATTTTTCTATAATCCAACCTATAGTAGGACAAGCTTCGACTTCATCTGCCACTCCCACTCAGTCAACAAATGCACATTATGTACAGTCATTGACCAACCCAAATGGTAACCAACAACTAGGAGGTAATAGAAAGAAAGGATGAGGTAATAATTGTAAGGGTGGGAGAAATCATAAAAAAGCCAAGGATGACACTAACAATGATAGATTGAATAATAATGTTGGTGAGAGAAAGAAAGAGAAATGGATGGTGAAGTTTATGTGTAAACTTTGTAAATATGATCACCTTACCCACCTATGCCCCAAAATAAAGGAAGCCTCAAGGCTCTTATCAAATCCACCTATTGTGCTCACAAATCTATTTCCACATAATCAACACATGGCCTTGGGGGCTTGCTATCCAACACTTTAGAGATAACTAAGGAGATTATGTCTCGAGGCCCACAGGTCCTAGACATGGAGTACCGAGAGCCAGATCGACTTGAGCATGGCCCTAGAGGGACCATATTTTCTTCCTTTTAGCGCCTCCAATTTGTCAGTGGTAGCAACATCCATCACCTTGGCTTGGTCCTGTGACAGAGATGGATCTTGCTCCATGAGGTAATGAGTCCGGGTATCATGGTATGTGCCACTCTGATCCTCAAAACCTTTGAATATGTGCATTTAGTTATTTTTTTTTCTAACAGGTGCTTAGATCTTATACTTATCCATTTGACCATGTCTAGGGGAAATGATAGGATTCCCTAGTAAGCCTGTGCCCATAGGTTTTGAGTTTCCACTGGGGGGATTCATGAAAAATCATTGTCCGCTCTCATCATACTTACGACTTTCCATCTTACTCCTGCTCATCCATCCCATTACATTGGTCCAGGCATTGGGTTGGCCAATCATTTAAGGGTTGCACCTTACCTTGTGGGAAGAAGGGGATAAAGGCCCAGAAGGTAAAAGCAGCTGACAAAAGATAAAATCCTAAAAATAAAACCTCGAGATGCTTCGCCCAGGGATCCCCAAGAAAGCAGTAAAAGTCTTCTCAGGAAGAAATAGAGGGGCCCATAAAAAATAATAAAAAAAGACCTAGTCATAGGATAAGGGGTCTCATCATGAGCTAGCCTATTAGGTCCATGGGCATCTAGCAGTATGACACTACTAGCAGCTGGTTACCATGCCAGGGTAGTGACTCTTGGTGGCATATCCAAGAGAAAAGGGGTCTCATCACAAGCCAACCTTCTCATTTTTGTGAAAGTTCTTGTGGGTAACATTTCCACCACTGGTCGCCACACTAGGGTAGTGTCCCCTAATTAGCTTATTGAAAGAAAAAGAAATAAAGAATAAAGATAAAAGGAATGAATGGGCTTGGAAACATTTGCATCCAAGACAGGCACAACTCACCTTCTAAAAAGGCACCCACAGGTAATCCATACATTTCCCTGCTATCACTGCACCCCTTGTTAGGACATCCCTTATCCACCTCATCCATTAACATGAATTGGATTTGATTTCTTCCAGAAACATCCCACATCTAGTGGACACTAGCCCAATAGGACGCCCTGTCACTTCCTCCAAACTTGCCTTGTAGATTTGTATAATGTCTTTGAGCACTTGACTAAGTAAAAAGGGTTTTATGCACATGTTTAATAAATTGATGATTGGATGTGATTGACATTTCTATGATCCTTGTGACTTGTGATACCATGGAGGGCGTATCTATTGATGTGCAGGATCATACCCAATGGATAGGTACCATATTGGATAGGTACACATGGGGAGATGATTAGTTCAAACCTCCATGGGGCTGAGAGCCCACCAGATGGATGTTGAGACCCCAGGAGGGGGAAAAGACATGACATAGGGGTTTGCACTAGAGAAGAGGAGGACGATCCACAGAGGCAGCCTGACAGAGTCTTACCCAGGGGTTGTTCCCTTTCCATTAGGACGTTGGAATTGGAAGGCCCATGATGTCACCCATGCCCTATTATGATGTCATGCAATGATATGGGAGTTTGGGAGGCAATTATGGCATGTTTGTCACGTGTAGCAGCTTCCAGAAGCCTAAGAAGGGCTAACGTTTTTCTCCAGGAGGCCACATTTTCCCTAGAAAGGGATAACGCCACCCTAAAAGGGGATGACGTCCTCATTATTTTCTTGATTAGGGTTTCATTATGACATTTTAATGTAAAACAATATTATTTTGTATTTTGGCCTTGTCGGCCTTTTGGTGACCTAAAAATTAAATGAAGGTCACTTCTATTGTATAAGTAGAGAGATGTTGGACCTTGACCAAGTTTTGGAAGTTTCTTGGTCATGTTGACCTATTTTGGACTTCGACAACCTATCGAAGGAGGAGTGCAAGATGGAGAGGAGATCACGGGATCTTGGCCCACATTTGGGTCCTTTTGGGGTTTTTGGGAATATGTAATGGGATTGGGATGTCGACCCATGGGTTTTACCCATGCTTAGGCCTATTTTGTAATGTATAAATAGATATCTAGGCAATGTAAAGGACTAACCTATGATAGATCGACATCTATGTGATGTGTGCTAAGTGCAAGTAAGGTCTGTGAGTGCTTTGTGCCTGTGTGAGACTTGCAGAGCTAAGTGCAAGTCGTTGTAAGAAGTTGTAGAAGGATTTGTGTTGTAATGCAAGGAAGAAGGACCTAGTGAGTTGTGCAAATCTCCTGTCCTGTGCGGATTAAGGGTTTTGATGGCTCTATGCTTGTAACCTATTGAAGATGCTAATAAAGAAGAAGAGTTGGTGGATGTAGCCTGAGGGTGGGGGTGAACCACATAAACATTGTGTTGTTCTACTTTGTGCCTTATTCTGATGCATTGATGTGTTATTTGCTAAGTGCTTTGAGATGATTAGATAGATCTGCTTATGCTTAGTGCTAATGATGTGTAGAATGTTAGATCTGATATACATGAAGATGATCAGTGCTTGACCTACTAGATCTGATCTAGTTTACATATGCTAAGTGCTTGAATACGCTAGATCGTTGTAAATGCTGTGAAGCCCTATTCTATCAACGAAGTGGTTATTAATTTCATATTGTGGAACTGATGGTGCTAAGTGCTTTATTAAGTATTGTAATCACAGATCTGTGTCCCAGCTAAGGTTGCAAACACTTGAGTCTTGCAACCACCCCTGCCTCTACCTCGGGTGAGACTTCATCTGCTTCACAGGTGTTGCCAAAAGGGCTAGTAGTTAGGGTTTTGTTGGTGCACTGTTGTAGCGTTGAACCCCAGGTTTTCCCTTGTGCCAACAAGAGCTAAAAATCTCTTATTTTCATCATCTTTCACTCACTCTTGGTGAGGTCTGAAATTTGCACCCTCCTTTAGGGTTTTTGGTTGAAATATTGATGAACACTTGTTGAAGGAGTCTCTTTCTTGGCTATTTTTCGCATATTCTTGGTGGAAGGTTTACAACTAGAGTTTGGATTAATGAATGGTTGATAGATGTAAGTGAATTTGTGAAATCTTTCTTTATTTGAATGGTTTTGGTATCTTTTACTTGCATTTTAATGAAATTTGTTGGATTAAACCCTAGGGAGTAAGCACATGTTGGTGTCCGTGTTGCATGTCCCTACTAAGTTATGCTAAGAGCCATTGTATTGTTGAAGACAAATGTCAGAACCTTTCCATAGAAACACTCTATCATTTACTCTTCTGGCTAGCCATTTTTTACTTTTCCCCTTTGAGCTAAAGAAGCAGGAAGATGCACTAAGGCCTAGGTCTACTACACCTTACTAAGCCGTATTCCCCTACGGTTGATAGGTTGAATCCTTGCCTTAGAAACACTTCAACCGTCATATCCCTCTTGTATTTGGCCCTATCACTATCATTTCGGCCCTCCAACTTTTGTAGCTAGTTTGACTCCATTTTCCCTAATAGCACACTTATCTAAGACCTTCTACTTGAGTGCTTTTGATCATAACTTCCAAATACTCTTGAATGATCTTAAAATTTTCTAACCCTAGCCTAGAATAACCTACTAACACTAATGTTGCCATTATCCATTTGAGTAATATTTATACTTTGCAGCATTTAAATCCTTTATTGAGCAATTGAAAGATTGGCTAGTCATTGCTTCTAATGAATGTTGGTATTTGACATTGATGATAAATCATTATTGCTCATTGTGAAGCTTCTTTAGCATTTATTGTGAAGTGATATATTGTAATCATTTCTATTGTACATCATTGATTTGCTTCATCAATATTGTTGGTAAATTCCTTTACATCAGAAAGTACTTGATTATATGAAGTACTAACCTAGAAAGTGGTCTTGCACATATATAACTTTATTGTTGCTTTGTCTCGGGCAGGTACACATTTGGTTATCATTTGTACTTCCAGTTATATTTATCTTTATTGGCTGATTAGCCGGACTTTCTAATCGGTGGTGACTTGTGAGGGGGAAAAAATTCTACTTAGCCATAAGCCTTTGCCTTCTTAAAACCCCAGGTCATCGGGGATGTCTCCCCTTGGCCGACCACCCTAAACATAAAGAGTTATCCTATTAAGGTGACAGTGGTAGGATAGTCTCAGTTTCACTAGTTTTCCTTTCTTCCATCCATCCTTTACTCCGACTACAAACTATGTGATAACATTTTGGCCCCATTGCCGAGGAACATTGATTCAATTATCCTCACGAAGACACTTTCAGGTAAGCCTTTCCTCAAGAGTCCTTATCTTACAGAGCTTACCCGACGACTCCACTAAGGGTGATTCCCTTATTTCTTTGATAATTTTAGGAAAATTATCTGGTGACTCCACTGATGATGAAGCCAAATATGACTTATCAATGGGACCCAGGAAATTTCAAACCCCTAAACATGAGTAAAATCCCAGGATACCCTCGACAAATTTCCCCGAAGTACGAGAAATGGCTCCCTAGATTCACTGGTAGTGATGGGGAAAGAGTCGATTATCACATGAGTGATTTCTGGGCTTTCTTTCAACTCCATCCTATCAGTGATGATGATGAATATTTGGTGATGAAGCTCTTCTCTACCACTCTTTATGTAAATGCTAGGGAGTGGTATGACAACCTCCCCAATGCTAACATCACAACTATGGAACAGTTAGAAGAAACCTTTCTCAAAAGCTGGGGTATGAAATTGGAAGATATCCAAACGTTACTAAAATAACTCGAGTATACAAAAAAACTAAAGATGAGACTGTCTGGGACTTCCAGTATAGATTTTAGATATTTCTATATCATATTCCTAGAGACCATTATATTGAAGACAAGTACCTCGTGTATCTCTTTACCAATGCACTCTTGGTGCATTTAGGGTTTCTCTTAAGTAAAAAGAGGCCAAAAACACTCTATGAAGCTTGTAACATGGCCATGCAAATCGAGGAAAATATATTTTTGTCCAAAAAATAACACATCTTCCCCCTAGGGACCAAAACCAATGATCCTGAAGATACCTTAGACACTCTCAGTTTGGAAAAACTGGTTTCCCTTGAAAATTTTACTGTTGATTTCCAAGATGAAGGGGAACAAGTTATTGACTAATGAAATGCTAAGGGGAAAGCTCTTGACGAGGTTTTCCAAGAGCAAGGGATTGTTGAAAACACAACTGAGGAGTTGGAACCTGAACAAGATTATGAAGTGTCAAATTTCCCTCCTCCTGATGAAGCCATCCATGAGACTTTTCCCCCTGCACAAGAAGAAAAGAATGAGGTTAGTTGCTTTCATTTTCAGGATTTTAATAATACCTTGTTCCATGATTCAGAGAGTGAAGGAGAAGTGGAATCCTCGAACAAAGTAGATCTTCCTTGTTGTACAATTAAATATGAAGGGGAAACTCATGAGGATGAAACAATGATGCATGCTAAATATACCCAAGTCCTCAAAGCTATTGCACAAGAAGAAACAAACACAGTAAATCACCCTCCTCTCCAAAATTTTGACAATTCTCTAATTTATGATTTGGGAAAGGAGGAGGAGATAGATGAGCCCTTAAATGCTTCAAATCCTACATGTTATGATACATATAGTGACATGATTAATAACATTGATGAGTTCATACATGTTTGAAGACGTAAATGGGATATAGTTGGTTATGATATGGACCCCATTTAAGACATTGAGAATCAATTCCAAGTGTTTCCTTCAGAACAAATTACTTTTGATTTTGACAAGTGGAAACAAGGAGATGATATTTTTACCGATTCTTTCCAAACACCCAAGGTTGACCTAGCTCCTTATTTTCCTAATACTTTTCAGTCATACCTTGATGTTTTTTATGAATACTCTGATTACTTTACTTTGTTATGTCTCTGAAGGTGTAGTTGGTGAGTATGTTTTTTGTTTTAAGTTTCCTCTGAGGAAAACCCTAGAGTTCAAGGGTGGGTTGAATGATTTAAGAATAAGTTTGTCATCTCATATTTTCAAACTTCCCTTAGAAGTTTGTCAGTCATCTACTAGATCCTTGTCGATCCTTTCCTAGGTTTCAGATTATGAGGACGTCCTACGTAGACAACTTTTAGACCTTATGAGTTAGTTTTTTGAACCTTTGACTTTTCACGATTCCTTCCTGAAGCGGATTCAACACTTTCCTCAAAGAGTGACTTGGCATGATTTTATCCCTCCCACCCGCCTCCATGAGTTAGACTTTATGGTTTCCGATGGTATGATACACTCTCTAACCCATGTTATTTTTGTGCTTAACTTATCACTGTTTTGGTTTATTATGAAGCATAGAGGCAGGTATTGTGAGACATTGATAGGTTGGTTTCACTGGTCATTTGAATACACTTAGCATTCAACCGACAGGTAAGTACATGTAAGTATGCATTTGCATTCATTGTATATACCATTTTCATTTCATGCTAGAGTAGTTTTCTTTCACATTTGTACATATGTTTGTTTTCAGTTTTATATATATGAACTGGGTTTGATATCATCACACCAAATGATTACTAATAGTTTCTGTTGAGATCAAGCAGGTTATAGGTTATGCCAGAGATGATGAGCTTCTCATGCACTCTACGGTGAGCACATGTCCTTGAGTTGGAGCCAGATGTTATCCTCCACTTTAGGTATAACTAAGGAGATTATGTCTTGAGGCCCATAGGTCATAAACATGGAGTACCGAGAGCCAAATTGACTTGAGAATGCCCTTGAGGGCCCATATTGTATTCCTTTCAGCACCTCCACCTTGTCAGCAACAACAACATCCATCACCTCAACTTGGTCTTGTGGCAGAGATGGATCTTGCTCCATGAGGTAATGAGTCCGGGTATCATGGTATGTGTCACTTTGATCCTCAAAACCTTTGAATATGTGCATTTAGTTCTTTTTGTTTCTAACGGGTGGTTGGATTTTATACTTATCCACTTGAACATGTCTGGGGGGAATGAAAGGATGCCCTAGTAAGCCTGTGCCCATAGGTTTTTAGTTTCCATTGGGGGGATTCATGAAAAGTCATCGTCCGCTCCCATCATACTTACCACTTTCCATCTTACTCCCACTCATCCATCCCATTACATTGTTCTGGGCATTGGGTTGGCCAATCATTTAAGGGTTTCACCTTACCTTGTGGGAAGAAGGGGCTAAAGGCCTAGAAGATAAAAGCAACTGACAAAAGATAAAATCCTAAAATTAAAACCTCGAGATGTTTTTCCCAGGAATCCCCAAGAAAGCCGTAAAAGGATTCTCAACAAGAAACATAGGGGCCCATAAAAAATAATAAAACAAGACCTAGTTAGAGGATAGGGGATCTCATCACGAGCCATCCTATTAGGTCCATGGGAATCTAGCAATATGAAACTACTAGCAGCTGGTTACCACGCCAGGGTAGTGGCTCTTGGTGGAATAGCCAAGAGAAAGGGGGTCTCATCACGAGCTAGCCTTCTCATTTCCGTGAAAGTGCTTATGGGTAACATTGCCACCAATGGTCACTATGCCAGGGCAGTGTCCCCTAATTAGCTTCTTGAAATAAAAAGAAATAAATAATAAAGATAAAAGGCATGAATGGGCTTGGAAACATTTGCATCCAAGACAGGTGCATCTCGCCTTCTACAAATGCACCCACAGGTAAGCCTTGCATTTCCCTGCTATCATTGCACCCCTTGTCAATACATCCCTTATCCACCTCATCCATTAACATGAATTGGATTTGATTTCTTCCAGAAACATCCCACATCCAGTGGACACTAGCCCAATAGGACGCCCTATCACTTCCTCCAAACTTGCCTTGCATATTTGTATAATGCCTTTGAGCACTTGGCTGAGTAAAAAGGGTTTTATGCACATGTTTAATAAAATTGATGATTTGATTTGATTGAAATTTCTATGATCCCTGTGACTTGTGAGCCCATGGAGAGTGTATCTGTTGAAGTGCAGGATCATACCCGATGGAAAGGTACCATATTAGACAAGTACACATGGGGAGATGATTAGTTCGGACCTCCATGGGGCTGAGAGCCCACCAGATGGATGTTGAGACCCCAACAGGGGGTAGAGACAAGACAAAGGGGTTTGCACCAGAGAAGAGGAGGACGTTCCACAGAGGCAGCCTAGCAGAGCCTTACCTAGGGGGGTTGTGCCCTTTCCACTAGGACGTTGGCCTTCGAAGGCCCGTGACATCACCCATGACCTCTTATGATGTCATGCAACAATATGGGAGTTTTGGGAGGTAGTTATGAAATGTTTGGCACATGTGGCAGCTTCTAGAATCCCAATAAGGGCTAACGTTTTGCTCCAGGAGGCCAAATTTTCCCTTGATAGGGATAATGTCACCCTAAAAGGGGATGACATCCTCATTATTTTCTTGATTAGGGTTTAATTATGAAATTTTAATGTAAACTAATATTATTATGTATGTTTTCCTTGTTGGCCTTTTGGTGACCTAAAAATTAAATTAAGGTCACTTCTATTGTATAAGTAGAGAGCTAAATCTCTCTTATTTTCATCATCTTTCACTCACTCTTGGTGAGGTGTGAAATTTGTGCCCTCCTTTAGGGTTTTTGGCTGAAATATTGATGCGCACTTGTTGAATGAGACTCTTTCTTGGCTATTTTATGCATATCCTTGGTGGAAGGCTTACAACTAGAGTTTGGCTTAATGAATGGTTGATGGATGTAAGTGAATTTTTGCAATCTTTATTTATTTGAATGGTTATGGTATCTTTTACTTGCATTTTAATGAAATTTGTTGGATTAAACCCTAGGGAATAAGCACACATTGGTGTCCTTGTTTCATGTCCCTACTAAGTTATGCTAAGAGCCATTGTATTTGCTAAAGACAAATGTTAGAGCCTTGCCATAACAATATTCTATCATTTACTCCTCTAGATAGTCGTTTTTTACTTTTCCCTTTGAGATAAAGAAGGAGGAAGACACACTAAGGCCTAGGTCTACTACACCTTAGTGAGTCATCTTCCCTTAGGGTTGATAGGTTGAAGCCTTGCCTTAGCAAAAATTCAACCATCATATCCCTCTTGTCTTTGGCCCTATCACCATCATTTCATCCCTTCAACTTTTGTAGCCAGTTTGACTCCATTTCCCCTAATAGCGCACTGATCTAAGACCTTGTACTTGAGTGCTTTTGATCACAACTTGCAAATACTCTTGAACAATCATTAACATTTTCTAACCCTAGCATAGAATAACCTACTAACCCTAATGCTTCCATTATACATTTGAGTTATATTTATACTTTGCAGCATTTAAATCCTTTATTGAGCAATTGAAAGATTGGCTAGTCGTTGCTTCTAATGAATGTTTGTATTTGACATTGATGATAAATCATTATTGCTCATTGTGAAGCTTCTTTAGCATTTATTGTGAAGTGATATATTGTAATCATTTATATTGTACATCATTGATTTGCTTCTTCAATATTGTTGGTAAATTGATTTACATTAGAAAGTCCTTGATTATATGAAGTACTAACCAGGCAAGTGATCTTGCACATATAGTTTTCTTGTTTCTTTGTCTCAGGAAGGTACACATTTGGTTATCATTTGTACTTCCAGTTATCTTTATCTTTATTGGTTGATTAGCCGAACTTTCTCATCAGTGGTGACTTGTGAGGGGAAAAAATTCTACTTATTCATAAGCCTTTGCCTTCTCAAAACCCCAGGTCACCGAGGATGTCTCCCCTGGGCCTACCACCCTAAACATAAAGAACTATCCTATTGAGGTGACATTGGTAGGATAGTCTCAGTTTCACCAGTTTTCCTTTCTTCCATCCATCCTTTATTCCAACTACAAATTGTGCGATAACAGGGCCCCCAACACTGGAGATGTGTCAAGAAGGGGTCAACACCCCTCGTCACATGAAGGTGGCCATATATGTGTCAATATGGTCAAGTATCAAATTTATGTAGCCCCTTGATCTCGTGATTACTATTCTTCACAGACTGTTGTAGGTCCAGAGTCTCCTCCCCCTTCGGAAACACCCTTGCAAATTGAAAAGTTGAAACCTACACCTCGTATTCTGAAAGGAGTACTAAAATTCTCTCCCACAATCCTAATGCCATATCTTCCCAGAATTATTTTATTATCGAATATCTAGGTCAAACCCCTTGTGCAATGTTGGATTTGGAGGTTCTCCAAACATGTCCTTTACATAGGAGCACCTTGTTATCTTCTCTATGAGCTCTAGACCCATGTGGCTCGAAGGTTATTAAGTTTGATGTCATAGATGTTAAGGCTCTCTTGCCTTACCATGTGGCCTTTCAAATCCATGTGGAGTACATGAAAACTACCATCAAATGCACTGTAATTGATGAAGGTGATGTGACATGTGTGATGTCCCTAACCTGTTGGAAATCCATTGGCTCTCCGACTCTCTCTCAATCTATGACTATGCTAACCACTTTTGATGGGCGTTTGTTTCAACCCCATGGAATTATTCCTTCTTTTTCGGTCCAGTTAGGTGGAAAGATAGTATAGGTTGATGTATAGGTAGTTGATGCACCTCTCGACTATAATTTACTACTAGAGCGTAATTGGACTTATGCCATGACAACAGTTGTGTCATTTATTTTTTTCACTTTGTGTTTTCCTCATGAAAGGAAAATAGTGACGATTGATCAATTGTCATTTGTGCATGTTATTCCTGGTGCATTAGTTAGACCTTCGATCCTTGTGATTGACAATTCTCAGTAGGAAACCGAGGATGTTGGTGTCGGAATGTATTCCTCTCTCATGTGTACCTTGGATTTTGTGGCACCAATTCATCACATTCATGCCATTTCTAGTGACTCTTTGTCGTCAATGAGGTCTGTTCCTTTTCGTACTTCGTATTTCAATGACCCTTGGACCCTACCTTCCATGACTATGTAATACGAAGGTCATTCACACATTGGGATGGAAATGCCACTGTCAGTTGCAAAAATTGTGTATCAATCTGTTATTAACACTATTGTTGACCCAGATCCTTTCTCCTCGCAAACGAACGAGGAGGATTATGTTCTTGAGCCTGTATGGGTCATACAATATTCTTGTTTGAATGATTTCCTCGATGATACTTTACCCTTGGATGAAGCCACATTAGAGGTCATGTACGGTCCTGATAGGCCTTGGGATGATATGCACCATCGCTCTTATTTCCTCCCAGGTCTTGTTAGGATCGAATGAGATGACTTTAGATCTACCTTGAGTGAGATGGTCGATCATACTGTGGTTTCACTAGAAACACATGGTATTTATACCGAAGGAAACATGGAGAATATGTCTCCTACCATCACGATCGACATCTCTTGAATTCCTGGTAAAGTTGAGAACGCATATGTAGTATACCTAGGGAGGTAATATGGGGTACCTAGGGAGGTACCCAATGTGAATGTAGTTATGTGTTATTATTGGAAGTCAATTAATATATGGGAATGTGGTCATTCAATGTAAGGTGGACTAGGTCCACTATATTAATAAAGGCCCACTATGGTGGTTGGATGTAATAAATGTGAGAAGGCTATCTAGAAAGTTCCTAGGAGATAGGGAGAGCTATATAAAGAAGTGTAGGCAATGTAATGAAACATAGTGAAGAATATTGCGATTGTACAAGCAAGGGTTGCTTGAGGATTTTTATCCTTCCATAAGGATTAATATATGGTGTTACCCTACCTCAAGGGTTTTCTCTATTTATTGTGTTCATGTTATCGTGAATGGTTTATGGTTTATTCTTGGTATTATGAAGTATATTTACAGATCTGGTATAGGTGGTCCTAGTATTGAATCATTCATTAAAGAAAGAAAATCATCATGGGATCTGGTATAGGATCTGAAATGTGATGGTCCTAGTATTGAATCATTTATTAAAGAAAGAAAATCAGCATGGAAAGATACTTGGCCCCATTTGGTAGATCTCAAATTGCAAGGTGATGTTGTCATTTGGTGGAAATCACTTGATTATAAGGAGATGATGAGACTCTCCAA
Source organism: Picea engelmannii (assembly GCA_009831015.1). Classification (NCBI taxonomy): domain Eukaryota; kingdom Viridiplantae; phylum Streptophyta; class Pinopsida; order Pinales; family Pinaceae; genus Picea; species Picea engelmannii. The sequence goes on from ML795366.1 coordinate 120,050, forward strand.
TGTAGAATTTGAAAAAATATTGTTAGACAAGTGGTCTCATGGAGAAAATAAGGATAAAGAGAGAACCAAGAGTTTTTTTTCATGTGAAAAATCTATATCACAGGTTCATGGTTGTATTCATAAAGAAAATTTTGTTGTTTCTATTAACCCTAGTATACCTAGGGAGGTAATATGGGGTACCTAGGGAGGTACCCAATGGGAATGTGGTTATGTGTTATTAGTGGAAGTCAATTAATATATGGGAATGTGGTCATTCAATGTAACATGGACTAGGTCCACTATATTAATAAAGGCCCACTATGGTAGTTGGATGTAATAAATGTGAGAAAACTCTCTAGAAGGTTCCTAGGAGATAGGGAGAGCTATATAAAGAAGTATAGGCAATGTAATGAAACATATTGAAGAATATTGTGATTGTACAAGCAAGGATTGCTTGAGGAGTTTTATCCTTCCATAAGGATTAATATATGGTGTTACCCTACCTCAAGGGTTTTCTCTATTTCTTGTGTTCATGTTATCGTGAATGATTTATGGTTTATTATTGGTATTATGAAGTATATTTACAGATCTGGTATAGGTACTTAACAAGTGGTATCAGAGCACTTTCCTTGGGCAGACATTGTGGGCAAATATTTTTTATTTTTGCAGATTTTTTTTTCGGAGAAGAAAAAAGAGGGCCGAAAAATTATTGAAGTTTTTGGAATATTTATGTGCAAAATTTTCCGAAAAAGGTTGTATATCTGAGTTCCTCTCATAAAAACACCCAATTTGAAAAAAAAAATCGTCCAAAACGAAGTCCGGGAAGTCAAGATATTGAAGTTTTGAAATATACAAATTTTCAGGATTTGTTTCGCAGACAACGACAAGAATTTTTTTATTTTTGTAGCATTTGGAGGCCGAATTTGCCCAAATAAATTACAGATGTGAGTTTCCCTCACAATTTCACCCAATTTCAAAAAACATTCAACCAAAATTGAGTCCGGGAAGTGAAGTTATGAGCATTTTAACTTCAGTAGTTTTTTAGGGTTTTTCCAGAAAAAGCTGTGATTTTTTGCCATAACTTGTTGTTCTATTTTTGGGGTTTTTTCATAGAAAGATGTATTTTACATGGAAATGTGATGGTACTAGTATTGAATCAATCATTAAAGAAATAAAATCAGCATGGGAAGATACTTGGCCCCATTGGGTAGATCTCAAATTGCAAGGTGATGCTGCCATTTGGTGGAAATCACTTGATTATAAGGAGATGATGAGACTCTCCAATGTAAAATTTGAAAAAATATTGTTAGACAAGTGGTCTCATGGAGAAATTAAGGATAAAGAGAGAACCAAGAGTTTGTTTTCATGTGAAAAATCTATATTACAGGTTCATGGCTGTATTCATAAAGAAAATATCGTTGTTTCTATTAACCCTAGTATACCTAGGGAGGTAATATGGGGTACCTAGGGAGGTACCCAATGGGAATGTAGTTATGTGTTATTAGTGGAAGTCAATTAATATATGGGAATGTGGTCATTCAATGTAACATGGACTAGGTCCACTATATTAATAAAGGCCCACTATGGTAGTTGGATGCAATAAATGTGAGAAGACTCTCTAGAAGGTTCCTAGGAGATAGGGAGAGCTATATAAAGAAGTATAGGCAATGTAATGAAACATAGTGAAGAATATTGTGATTATACAAGCAAGGATTGTTCTCCCGGAGAAATTCAGATCTGCATTGATCTCTTCAAAGAATTTCATGATGTATTCGTTTGGTTATACGAAGAGATGTCAAGGATCGACCCCAACATTGTCGAACATGAGATAAATACTTATCTGGATGTTATACCTGTTCGACGTCTTAGAGTTGTTAATCCTAGGAAGGCCCCTACTATTAAGGTAGAGGTAGAGAAGCTACTTATTGCTGGTTTCATCTTCCCGATTCCCTTGACTGAATGGGTGTCCAAACCCATTCTTGTGAATAAAAAACAAGGAACCATCCGCGTATGTATGGATTTTTGAGACCTGAACAAGGCTTGTCCTAAAGATAACTTCCCGACTCCTTTCATTGACCAGATTCTTGATGAGTGTGCAGGAAGAGAAGTCTTTTATTTTATGGATGGATTTTCAGGGTATAATCAAATTCAAATCAAACCTGAGGACCAACATAAGATGATGTTTATTTGTACTTGGGGTACTTTTCCATACTGAAAAATTTCTTTCGGCCTTGAAAATGCCGGAGCAACCTTCCAATGCACCATGACCTTTGATTTTCATGATCTCAAGCATATTTTCAAAGATTACCTTGATGATCTCACTTCTCATTCTCACAAGAGAGTAGATTACTCCACTCACCTTTGATTTTTATTTGAGATATTCCATTACTATCGCATCTATTTGAACCCTCACAAGTTCATTTTCCGTGTTAGGTCTGGCTGTATTTTAGGATTCTTAGTATCTGAGCATGGGATCATGGTAGATCCTATGAAGGTTGAGGCAATACTTTGATTTCCTCCCCCACACAACATTTTCCAACTTAAAGGTTTACAGGGAAAGACTAACTTCTTGCGTTGATTCATAGTGAACTATGCCAATTTAACTAAGGGTTTCCTGCATATTTTGAAGAAGGACATTCCGTTCATATGGGATGAGCGAGCCCAGGAATACTTCAATGCTCATAATAAATCCTTGGAATCAACACTTCTTCTGAAGCCTCCAGACTACAGTAGAGACTATTTTCTTTATGTTGCCACATCCAAAGGGATGGTTGGTATGGTTATGTTTTACGAGGATGATGACCTCCATGAGCACATTGTCTACTATCTCAGTCAAAACTTAGTTGGTCCTAAACTTAAATACTCTCATGTAGAGAAACTATCCTCATTCACCGTACATGTAGTTCAAAGATTATGGCATTATATATTGATTTGAAAAACTACCGTAGTTGCGGATATCAATCCATTTCAATAAGCCATCACCAGGCGTATCATAAGGGGGAAATACAATAAGTGGATTGCTATTTTCTAAGAATTTGATCTCGATTTTTCTTTAGCGAAGTCTAAGAAATCGCTAGTTTTTTCCAAGTTGATATCAAACTTCCCTTGACTTGATGAGGACATTTTTCATGACGATTCATTCTTAGATGAGAAAATCTTCCTTATCTCGTCTTCGAACCCCTCATATGGACACATTACAATATATCTTCAAACATTGAATCTATCCCAACATCTGTCAAGAGACGATCAACGACGTATACATCATCAAGCTAAAAATTACATTATCATTGGTGACACTATGTATCGTTGAGGAGTAGATAATATTTTGCATCGTTGATTGATTCACAAGGAAGATGAGTTGGTTCTCAATGACTATTACAGTGGGGCTTGTGGTGGTCATTTATCCGGGCTTGCGAAAGACCAAAACATATTGTGAGCTGATTATTTGTGGCCGTCAATTTTTAAATATTGTGTTGAAGTGGTAAAGAAGTGTCACCCTTATCAGGTGCTCGCTCGAAAAATTCACTCGCATCCAACCCCTATTCAGCCAGTATTCATCGTCAGTCCCTTCACCAAGTGGGGGATAGATTTTATGGATTTAACCTATAGCTTCGGCTAGGGGGCACCAACATATCATTTTGGTCATGGATTACTTCACTAAATGAGAAGAGGCCATGCCTACCGTTAAATATCATGGTAATAATGTAGCATTCTTTGTATTCAACCAAATTATATCCCGGTTTGGAATCCCAAAAGAGATTGTCATTGATCATGAGAGTCACTTTCATTATGAAATGATGAAAGAGTTAGAATCAAAACTAGGTTTAAGCACAATCCTTCTTCCCCTTATTATCCCTAGGAAAATAGACAAGTGGAGGCGGTGAATAAATCTCTCAAGACCATCTTGCAAAAACCTGTCATCTAGAGTAAGTCTGACTGGAATCTAATGCTTTACCTTACACTTTGGGCATATCGAACCTCGGTAAATACTTCCACTGGTTTTTCTCCTTTTTTTCAGTTAGTACATGGTGTGGAGTCAATTCTTTTGATTGAATGTGAAATCCATTCCCTCAAGTTGGAAATTGAGCTCCTTCCTAACACATCTGATCTTGAATAATTCCTTGTTCTCCTAGAGCATCTTGATGAGCAACATCGAGATGCCTCTATGGATATCGAAGAAAATAAATGATGTGTTAAGGTTCAATATGATAGGTCTTTCTATCCTCGACAATACATTGAAGGTGACTTGGTTCTCCTATATGACCAAGCCAAAGAACCGTTGGGGGCAGGCAAGTTCAAACCCATGTGGCATGCGTTACACATTATTTTGGTCACCCTAGTGATGTGTCTACAAGTATGTGTTTAGGCTCCAAAAGAATATTTCTCATGAGAAAAGTAACTGATTTCCTGCTCTACAAGACTTGTTTTTAGAAAGACATCACAGGTTAGGAGTATTACACAGTGCGGAAATCCTTGATTTTTGCAGGCTGACCTAAACCTGGCCCGCGAAGTTTCAGCAGGCTGCTCTATAGATAGGGTGCGGTGACATTTTAAGACTGAGAAAAAGGATGAAGTTCATGAAAGTTCTAGAAGGAATCTTCTAGAATATGAGGTGGCATCTGTATGGTTGGGATCCTACTCGCCTCTCTGATTTGGTGGGATCACCATGATCTCTTTAACCACCTCTCTTTCTCCTATATAATGATGGATTTCTCATGGAAAATGTTAAGTAAAAGCATTAAGCAAAGATAAAGTAAGGAATGATTAAGGTTGAATAAGATGACAATTGTGTGAGGAATTCTACTGCTGATGCTTGAGGGCTTCATTTCAGTCCATCAAGTTATTGTAGATCATCTTCATGTAATCTTGGAGCAAGTGTGTGTGTGAGAGAAAAGGACCACCAAAAGGGAACTTGACAACATCAATGTTGTTTGGTTGTATCTTCCACTTTTACTTAATATAATACAATGGCATGTTTCTTTCCCATAAAATCATTTTCATTTTATTGCATGACTCCTTGATCACATGTATAGGTTGTCATCGAATATACTATTGTTGCTTTCACTTTAGTTGGTTTGTGTTCTATTGAAGGATCAATATCACAAGAGCACCAGTGCAAAGTAGGAACAACAAAGACATAAGGAAGTGATATTCAAAGGCATGTCATTCATCCTTTCTTTGACTATGGATTCGATGATTAGAGCTTAGTGAAAGCGCCATGTCTTGTCTTGTTTTGTTCTAGATCCAGGAGGATCTAGGGAGATCAATTTATGTCTACATTTACCAATATATCCAACAATAGCATGGTCCTTATATCTTGAAACATGTTTTAGAGAAAGGATCATGGGCTAGATGAGCCCAGAAATGAGCTCTACCTTAAAAGGTATTGCATGTAAGCCCTCAATCTTGGACATGACCTTTTGTGTACTAGTGTATCTTAGTGTATATATATTTTTTCCTTTGTGTCATCGACTTGCTTATCGAGTTTTACCTTGGTTGGTAGATGTCAACAAAGTCTTCATTTTACTTAGTATTCACAGATGGTGCCAATCGTCATACATAGAACATGGCTTCCGTCGCTTGGGTCATTTACTCACCCAAAGGTCGATTGGTGTCTTCAGGTGGCATTCGTCTAGAGCCATCAACGAATAATGTGGTTGAGTATATCACCGTTATATAACTATTAAGCGATGTCATTTCACATGGTGTTTGGTATTTATAGTTTTGCTTGGACTCCCAGTTAGTTGTATGTCAATTAAATGACAATTATCACGTGTGAGACCCTACTCTACTCCGATGATTCCTCCAGGTATGAATTTTGGAACGATACTTTGATTTTCTTACTTATAATCACATACCTAGAAGTTCTAATCATGTATCCAATGCATATTCTAATTATGTTTTAGATTGACATTTTTCACATAACTAAACAAAGAAAAGACATTCATGCATGTACACATTGTAACATATATAAGTAAAGTCGAAGACCAAAATTTTTATGTTTCATCTTTTCAAAAAATATGGTGTCATAGTACAAAATGGGGATCACATCCTCAAAATACATATATGGCCAGTATATATATGACCATGGAATCTACTCTCGTGGCACCGGATGTGTGTCATGATAACACACTACGATGTTTTCGAGACACTGGAAGAGTTTCACCCACGCACGAGGTACACCCACCACCTACCATTGCATAGCCTCTAGAAGATCCTCCACTTGAACCATAGGAATCATGTGCGTCAATCGAGACAAGTTCCCCTGCACATTCTGTAGCACTCTATCTGCATCTCCTCCCATGTTCTCATCTCCACGACTCCTCCATCGATGTCATGGGAATCCCTCTGGTCGTTGTGGACCTACATCTGTATAACAAAGAAATTGTTAATACTTGATACCATACAAAAATATTTGCATTTTTTATTCTATTTGAAAAAACACAAAAAATGAAATATATAAAAACATTTCTTACCAATATCACTGTAGGTGAAACCTAGTGGAAAATTCATATTTGGATCCCCTCTATAGTCGATCCTGGCATAAGAGTAGTCGTTAATGGCTATGACCTGTCGAAGCCACTAGAAAAATAACTCATCATTGTAGGGTGTTGGCACCCTACCACCTCCTAGCCACCTCATCACATAGTTCCATCGTGACATGGCTGGATCATGTGGTCCATGTGGAATGACCTCTACTCTAGGGCTCAAGCATGGAACCCACTCAAAGAAAAAACTACACATAATGGATGCAAATCAGAAGTTACTCTTTCTGCCTTGTTTGTAATCCATCAGTTGGCTCGTCATGTTGGCCAACAGTGAGGTACAATAGTCATAAATAATGGGTCATAAACACTCTACCACATAGAACATGAGTGACCATGATGGCTGGTGCAACGAGGCTGACCCTGAGATCTGTGTAAGAACAAGTATGATGATCTTTAAGCTCAGGTTATTTATTTCCCTAATTGGGAGTTGGATCCCTACTTTATATGTGCCTACAACACAATGGGTGTAAATGTACTCCTCCATGGTCATACCACCCCCATCCCCTCGAGCCTTGAGATTCACTACCTCACCTTGGGGAGAAAATCTTGTGATAAAATATATGTCATCCACTTTAATACTCGATTGTTTTGTTGATTAAGGTTGGTTTTCATTGATGTCAACCCTTGAAGAAAGCCCAGTAGCACAAAGGTTTGGGTAATGGACCCAAGTTTGTTTGATGTAAAGATAACTCATTATTGTCTTGTCATGGTTGATAAGAAGTACAGATGGATGAACTCTAGAGTGGCCCCCTTATGGTGAAATCCCTCACGGGAAGATGCTTTACGAATTGAGTTATCCTAGAAGTATGGTTAGAGAACCCATTCTTAATTGTGGAATAATGAGATGAAGGACAATGATTTTGTTAGTGAAACTATCCTAGATGCATAGTTCTTGTCATGCCATTTCCTATGGTATGTGGAACGTCACATAACTCCTCATGGTTAGAGAGTTATGACCATATGAAGTTGCAGAACACTCATGAGTCCTTATAGAAGCCCCCAAGAGTCAAAGTGTCTTGAAAAAAAATTTATTTTAAATGGAGAAGCCCTAAAATAAGGAAAGTGTAAGGCTACATGAAGATATAAATAAGAGGCAAAGCTCACTCATTAATAATACACTTGTACATATTGTGTATCTATTTTCTTGTGTAAAGATTATTGTAAATACTTGTGGATACATATCAAGTGGAGAACGTCTGAGGCAACACAAAGGGTTGACGACGAAATTCTCAGATTTACAGAAAATCCTATTTTCTTAGGTGTACGCGGGCTGTCTGTGTATAGGGTGTGTATAGTATGCAGGTTGTCTGTGTATAGGGTGCGTACATACGCATGATGGCTATGTACAGGGCGAGTACATGTTGGTAAAGCCATGGAAACTTGAGAAGATGAAGATGCAAAGGTTCTAGATTCTGAGATCAAGCTCCCAGGAAGGTCTAAAGTGCTCAGATACATCCGATCCATCCATTGGTTCAAAAGGTATGTCTTATTTCTATGAATAGTTGGATTTTGATGTATGCATGAGGAATGACAATGGAGATTTGAGAATTCTCTCTAGAGAGACTAGTGGCTACATGGGATCTTCTGCATAAGTCAGATCTACAGAAATACAGTGCTGGTATATTCATCATTGATACTTCTTGTGAGGCACATATTGTATTTCTTGGCATATGGCTAAGGGTTTTTATGGTACATGGTTGAGAACTTGTATTTGTGTAGTAGTTGATGTATTGAGAAGCTCAATATTAGAAAGGGTTTGATGACTAAGATCATGTGAGGGATATTATACTTTTTCATGATTACACATACCTATATGGCACATGACTAGAGAGAGACATACTTTCCTTGAGTAAAGGTTATGTATGAGGATGCATGCTCATGGTATAGTTACAGTTTGGATACAGTGACAGGTTACAGATCCATGTGAAAGAAGTTACAAAAGGTTAGAAGTTTTCAAGAAAAAGGAAACCCTAGTTTTCATAAGGCATACGCAGGCAACATAACAGTTAGGTGGCATACATACGCAGGATGCATAATAGATAGGGCGCATACATACATGGGATGCAACACTACAATTTGTGTACCTATTTTATTTTTGTAGATACACGTTCAGTTCAGGTACAGATTGATTACAAGGTAGTTGTACAGATTGGATACAGGTCAGTGGTACAGGTTGATACAGTTGTACAACAGTATATATCATAGTGACAAGTTGACAGTGGTTCCATCATTCTACTTATACTTCAAGGCGGATGGACAGGGCAAGGACAAGTGGTTGTAGCCACCTTCCGGTTGTAGCTGGAGAACATAGGGGGTTGTAGCCTCCTTCTGGTTGTAGCCAAAGAATTGGGGAGTTGGAGCTTCCCTTAGGTTATAGCCTGAAAAACTAGGGGGCTGGAGCCTCCTTCCAGTTGCAGCTGGAAAACAAAGGAAGTTGGTGCTTCCAATGAATGTAATTCTTCAAGACATATAAGAAAAATCATTCTGTGGTTTTCTCCCGCTTTGGGTTTCCACGTAAAACACTGGTGTACTGTGTATGTGTGTGATTGTTCATTTCTTATTGCTCATTATTGGATAATAATTATACATTGATATAACATTTGGATTATTTGGTGAAAAAGGCTTATAATTGCGCTATTACCGATTCACCCCCCTTCTCAGTAATCCAACATGTTTCCCATTGAGATTTAAGGCCTCTTTCTTTGGATCCCAGTAGTTTACGAGAATCTAGAGTAACCTCACTTGAGCCCTCATTCCTTTGAGAGCCCAAAATTTATAAAGGCCACATATTTTTAAATCTTTTTGGGCCCCTACGTTCCTTTCCACTATTTCATCTATCTCTTCATGCTCCCTCTCCCTCCATTCAAGCACTATCCTGCAAAGGAAAATTCATTTTTTGAATTAAATCTTAAAAAACAAAAGTGTTCATGGACTTGTATGTGAGCTCAAATGGTAATAATCATGTATAGGGTTTCATATATGTGGGAAAAATTTTCTTTGACCGCATATTTGGATGCGTATATGCGACCTGATGAATTATCACCTGCGTATGCCCTAATTCACATTTTGTGCCCTCTAATACTCAAAAATTTGGTCCTAACATTGATATTCAATCCAATGAAATTGAAGTAGAAGGGATGGGCACTTACTTGGTCTAGATGGTTGTTAATTCCATTGATCATATCTCCCGCAATCGACACTTGAAGATCAAGAGAAAAATGGCCTAAAATGCATTATGTGGGTTTAAAAACTCAAATGGTATGGTAAAATGGTCTATTTTTACTATTAGTAGAAAAATTTTACCCACTCTATATAATTTATGCTAATTTTTGACCTCGTGGACTAATAGTATAGTGGAAAGAATTGGTTTTGGTGGTTTTGTCCAAGTTTTTTGTGGTTTCTAGCATCATACCGCCCGTTCGTGACTTCGACAGGTATTTACTTTCACCAACATATAGGATATGTTGTCACTCCATTATGAATTCTTGCATTATCCTATGACTGTGATCCTTATGCTTTAGGTATGAACCCATTTATTAGCGAAACAAAACCTTGTTACTGCTACTAGAAGTGTCATTACTAAGTGGTAGAGGATTACCAAAAATGGGTGCCCTAGTTAGAACCTTTGTGCCATTTGGTTCCCATGTAGAAGTTATTATATAAGATTGGGAGTTCCTGACAGTTATGATATGAATTTGTGTTCGAAACCGATATTCTTACTCACAAGAATTCCTTTACCTATGGGACTCCCCCCGAGTCTTAGTTAAGCTCTTTTTTGACTCTCTAAAAAATGAAAATATTTCCAAGTGAACTTGTCTCTTTTACACTCGTTAAATGGGTTTGAAAGGATGTCTATTTGGTGTAAGTTTAACCCTTTTTCAGACCAATTAGACTACTTACAAAAAAGGAACACTCTAGTCACCATTGGCTAGAAGAGTTCTCCTAGGTATTATTTTATACTTTTTCGGGCCTAGGGGACTAAATCAACGAAAAAGGACAATCTTTGGAGTTAAGTTGTAATTGCATTCCATCATCCTGCTTGCAGTATTGGGCCTATTGTCAGTTCCCACTTTCTCATTATAATCCTCTTTCCTTAGCAATTTGCATCACTATCTAAGCAAAGCCTTGTTTATATCCTTTTCATCTTGACACCCTGCAACCTAAGAGGAAACATTCCCTCGAGTGTCCATGCCCTGCATGCACTTACTTGCATTGAGCATAGGTATGTTCCACTGTTTGGATCCAGTTTCTTACTCATGACACTCATTTCCTCTCCTATATCATAGAATTTATTTGACTATGCAAAAAACAAAAAAAACATGGAATCTTCAAGTGTTCGACCTCAACACCCGTATTCACACTTGTAAGAATGTACTTGGTTCCTTGATACCTACTTTCATTATTGGTAGGTTGTCTCATGTTTTTTAATGGTATACCTTAATGACCGGTAATCAAATGAAGTCTCATTGTGTTCGACCTCAACTTATTTATTCACACGATGTAGACTTGCACCTTTGGCGGATAATGTATAATACCTCCAACTTACAGTAGCAGCTTCCCTAATCTGCTGTTGTCTTTCATTGGACCAGTACCTATATGAATTCAGTGATAATGGGAGATCAGATTGTAATCCATTGTATAAAAATATATTTAGATTGATTTTCAGACTCGTTTCCATTGGGCCTTGTTCGTGACTATGACATCCTATGGCATGTGTTTGCTTTGTATTTTATATTAATGGCCATGAAAAACTATTTGGTATATTTCTACATGGATCTACATTATAATTCAGATTGGAATCCATGTGTACATAGTCATTATGGATTCTAATATTCGAATGAGTAACTAACACTTCCAACTGAGTCTCCATTACTCCACTTCTGGAAATTATAATGTATTTTTGCCATCACAAATAATCTTTTGACCTCACACATTAGGGGGCATATGTTACAACAAATTTTGCCTCACCCCATGAAACTTTCTTGGATGGCCTTTCCATTTCCCTATGTAGACTTGAAGTCCCCTTTTGTACCTTATAGAGAAACAAAAGCACATTTTTCCAAATATATGCACCCTATCAATTATACAACAAGCGTATATGTAGGTTTCTCCACTATATCCCACGTACATCAGGTTTGGTGCTCAAAATTAAAAATTATTTTGGGTTTCCATGCCATGTCATGGGATCCATGATCCTTGACCTTCCATATACTGGAAATGATATGACTTGTCCCTTCAGTTCATTTGAAGGATATAAATTGATCTGTATCCAAGCCTTGGAAAAAGACAAAATTCAACTTTGAGAGAAAAGACACTCTAGAGAAATTTCACTTTATATTGAGGCTACATCCCTTTATCCTTGAAAGTATGAACTCATTGTTTAGCCCCCCAGCTCTTCCTTCTTTGTGATGGAGAACCTCATTGTCTCCTTTATATGAGCTTGCCTTTGTTGGAGTATTGAATTATTGGAGGCCCAATTGGAGGGACTTAGTTTCTCGGTTCCAATATGTGTCGGTACAAAAGTTTGTCACATATATACTTTTGTTGATTATCTTAATAGAAATACTCTTTTATCATCCAATTGATATCTTCCAAATATTTGAATTATTATTCCATGGGCATGTTTGTCATGAATGTTAATGGATTATGCTAATTTATATGCTAACACTATATATCACCATATGCTTGCATATCTTGGTTGTTGAGGACAAGTTGCAGTTATAAAGCTTTGAGTTGCATTCTCAATGGTGGTCTTCATCAAACGTCTGGAAGAGGTAGGCTTGTGACCTTGTCTTGTTAGCATTTCATTTATATAGCATACTTGGGATTATAGTTGATTTATGTGTTTCATTCCATCTGTTGTGGTTTACCCCATGCCATAGAGAGATTTTCCTCATAACAGTGTTTGAAGGAAAATTTGCGTTGTTTTGGTTATACTTTATGCCTGAAGTTGGGGTTTACTAGTTTAAACATCTATTTTCTTTCCTCATTCATATTCATCCCCGAGAGATTTTAGTTAATATGGCCAGAGTTGATTTTTTTTGGATATACGCTCAACCAACTTCGATCCATGCAAAAAAAAGATCTTAGTTATCCTCTATTGTAACCCTAGTCTTTGTACTTCCTCATAATGAATAATTGTTCTCAAAATACAAATGGGTTTTGTATTAGAACCCTGAGGCTCTTCGAAATCGACCTTTACAATAAAAATTTCAAATGACCAATGTTGGTTCAACTTCGGGTCTTGGTTAGAATTGAAGGAAAAGGAGAAATTTGTTCTATTAGCAAACATAAATGCTTGTTGATGCATTCGACATGTTAGATATTTCATGGCTACACATGTATGTTGAGTTGCACAACGAAATATGTTTGTTTGGTTCTATTGACAAATGGAAATGGTTGTTGAAAGGTGATGTCTGATACATAAAATGGTTTGGAATGCTTTGGTCATACCTGAGGGCTTTATTTTCACACGAGAATTATTCGAATTGGTTTAGTTTGAATGTGAATACCTTAAACCATTTTCTAGTTTTGAAAGGTTATATAAATGATTTGTTTGCTTGAGATTTAAAATTGCCCAAGAAAATTTCGAACCCTCACTGTGAAAAGTTTAAAATGGTGATTGATTGTGTCATGCAATTGGTTATTCATATGTTGAATTAAAGACACCTGCATTATATGATGAAAGAATGGACTCATTCTGGCAATTGAATTTCACTGTTGGAAAATGTTGAAAATCAACTCAGATATTACTATTGAAGGAAATCAAATGCATGGGCATATGTTTGCAAACAATGGAAATACTTGCATATAGTTATGAAATTTGGAAATAAAATGTGTTGATTAAAAGGCTACATGTTTGGTTTTATATCTATAGGACCAAACCCCTCATGGTTTAAATTTCATTAATTATTCCCTCATTCCCAACTCCATTTATCATTTCAAGAGATCCTTATATTCCCCCCTATGATATATAAAGATTTGAAGGTTTCCTCTATTAGATTGACATTAATATTAAAAGGAAAGAGTTTTAATGGTTGATATATGATGAGGCCGTGGTTAGAATGATGTTGTGGGATGATTTAGAAGTTCAGTTTCACTCAGGGCTAAACCCATCCATGTTTACATTTTCCATAAGATATTCATGGCTCCCATTTTCACTTTCATTTTAAATTCATAACTTTTTCCCCTCAATGCATATTGATGATAGAGATAAGCATAGATGGGTATTTGATGAGGTATATATGAATACATTATGGGAGGATAAGAAGGCTTCAAAAATCTTTAATGCAATTTATTTATGAACATGTACCATTATATTTCCTACCATCATTACATTTTCCACACATTACAAACCCTACCATATTCCCAAGTTCATTTACATTCCCATGTTCTTAAATAATAATTGTGTATGAAATGAAGAAGAGTTAAAGGGAAGAGTTGATATTTTGGTTATTTCCCTGTATGTCCATGGTTGCTTGCATGTTTGTTTTCTATTGAATAGAGCTATTCTAAGTTATATTGTGCAAATGGTGTTTGATGAATATTAGCTATGGTATATATTCTCTAACTTTAATTATATTTATAGATGAGTTTCTTTAGAAAAAAAGAGTTAAAGAACTAGTGGATGAAAGTATGGAATTCACGAAGGTAACAAAGGCACAAGGAAGTGAGAAGAGGCAAGTTGCCTCACACAAAAAATATGACTTCTAATTTTACAACGTTTTTATGATGTTTTTACTATTGAGGATAGTTCTAGTTATACTTTGGATGGTGGTATGTTTGATCAAATTGATTATTCATCATTTTGTTTTTTTACACAACAGTATCTATTTTGAGACAGATTGATGATATATTCATTTTGATATATTATGACAGCTTTGACTAAGACATCAATTTGACATATTTATTTTGATAAATAAATATATATTATTCGGGAGTCACAAGGATGTTTACAAAGATTTTATACGAATGATTAGAATGAGGTTTACATTGATGTTTAATGAATGTTTGATAACATTGATTTGTCTCTATTTCAAAGGAGGAACAAGGAGAAAATTATTTGAAAATTAAAAGAGTAATTAGGGGGTCCCCACCTATTAGTTAGTATTTATTTATCCTCATCATTAAATATTATTATTAGTTTATAAAGTTGTCCCCGTTAACTAAAATTAGTTAATGACATAAATAAAAGTAGTTGAACTTCTAAAACTACTTTTGAGACAAATAAAATAAGATTTAAAGGGACAAGCAAAGGGAGAGTGATAGAGATAATAACTCTGATAGGTTTTCTCTTGCTTCTTAAGTGAGATTTCTTTTCTATTTCATTCATATATGAAATACATAAGCAATAAGGACTTCTTTTTGATAGCAGGATCCTATAAGATGATGTGGAAGGGTGATTCAGGTGGATATTGGTGGCCACCCACCTATTCCAATTGGCTCCTCATGTCCATTTTTTTGTTCAGCACGTTATTTTGTACTACTTTGTAATTGTGATTTCTACACTTATGGGGCTGTCTGAAGCCCCACACATCCTCTAGGTGGATATGAGTAGCCTCTCACCTAATCTAACTAGCTTATTTTATATGTTTTCATGTCAACACATCTTGTTGTACTTCTAGGGCCGTTTTGGGGCCCTAAACGTTGTTTTTTTGGCTCACCACAGTCAAACTATAAACATAGTCATATTTTGATGGAAGAATGTGTATCTCCCTGAAATACCTTTCCAATGGGCTATCACATGCCTAAAATAGATTTCTTATGAAAAAGTTACGACCCTTGGAAGTTGAGGTACCAAATTACACCAACTTACCCATAGGGCCCACATGACTTTTGGTGTTTCACCTTCTAGGGTTATGTTTTTGGATGTCTAGGGTTTTGGAATTCATGAGTAATATCAAAAAGGCCTCTGGAGCCTCATTGTAAACCATTCTTCTTAAACAGATGCGTGTAGCAACTACATCTCTTCTCCGATATAGCTACCACCATTTGAACAAGTGTTTCAATTCTATAGTTTTACAGTTTCAACCTATTTCATTATTTAATAGAAGATATTGTTCACTGGATATTTGTATTATTATTCACATCTTTGTGTTTATTTTATTTAGTTTGTTAATCAGTTCCTTCCTCTCCTCAATCCGAATCAATGATATCAAAGCAGTCTTCTCTTCATTTATTTTTCTTCGTGCATGTCCCTGACAAGATATGGATACAAGAAGTTGGGACTCAAACCAATCGATCCATTACAAGAGCGGTCATGCCGAGCCTGACAACAACCCATGGGGGATGAAAAGAAATATGATGGAGCAGGATATCCTATGAAAAATTTTCTCAAGGAAGTCCTCGCGCGACAAATGAATGAAATGATGGACAACTTTGTGCAGATCCTTCAACGACTGCCCACAGGAGAAGCATCTTCATCAAGCGGCCATGCAACCCCCTTAAAGGTACAAGTAAAATTTGATATTCCATTATTTGAAGGACTGATAGATTTGGATATTGTAGATAAATGGTTGAACCTACTCGAAGGATATTTTCCGATCCACAATTTTTCCGATAGGGAAAATATCATTTTTGCACTCAAGGTCGTTCCCCATGTTAAAGACTAGTGGGATACTTATGCTGAGAGAAGGGTCGTGGAGGAATATATAATGTTTGTGGTGGCCCCTACATGGGATTCCTTCCGGGATGCCATTAAACAAAAATACTACCCTGTTGGAAGCTACGAGGACCAGTACACCAGATGGACCACCCTACATCAAGAAAGGGACTAGACAGTACCATATTTCACCAATATTTTCCATACCCTACTCACCAAATTGGGTATCAAAGACTCTGAGTGTCATCTGGTGCTCAAATACCACAATTTGATTTTATATATACATTCAAATAGAAATGGAGTTCCTAGACATTACCTCATTGGGCATGGCTTATAGATACGTTGTCAAGATCGAGCATAAATTTAAGCAGAAATGAAAAGAGTTTGGATCGAGAAACCCCTCACAGCTAAAGCAGGGAAAAGGCAGCCCCAACCCAGAAAACAAGGGATCAATTCGAGATGGTCTCCCTCAGGACAACCAATCCAAACTGCAACACAAGGAGGGCAATGAGAAGACAAAGAAGGACACAAGAAAATGGTGTGAGTACCATAAAAGTCCTTGGCATAACATCAAAGAATGTCACTCCAAGCAGTCCATTGTGGTTGAGCTGAAGGCTTCTGATTCAGAGGTTGATTTTGATTATGAGTCAAATCCTAAAGGAGGGAAGCAAATTATCGATGCTGAACCCAGTGCCAATGTCGCTACCACCAAATTCCGGCCAAGTGAACCAGAAGAAACAAAGAAAGGGAAACGCCTCGTTCACTCAGAGATGTGGGTCAAGAGGGCTTCGTTTCATTTCATTGTTGACAAAGATAGTTAGAAGAACCTGATTTCAGTAGAGGTTGTCAAGCGACTAGACCTTCCAAAAACACCGCACCCACAACCCTACACCATCGGCTGGCTTCACCAAGGAAGAGATCTCTGTGTCAGCCAACAATGTCATCTTCCTATGACATCAAGCCTTTCAAAGATGAGGTACTGTGTGATATTGCTCCCCTTGAAGTTTGTGATGTTGTTTTAGGAAAACCATATTTGTGAAAGTTTCATGTTGTGTATGAGTCTAGACCCCGCAGTGTTATTATTACTTTGGGTAGACAATTGTACAGGATCTCAGAGGTAGCGTCGCCTACTACTATTTCTCTAATCTTTGCTAAGAAATGCATTAAGGTCATTTCACAGACTGGGAAGTTTGTCTTCTTTGTGATTCATTCTCACAGTAAGAAAAATGTCCCTGCCACATTTGTGGCCTCTACAGAGTGCCTCTCTTTGTAGCAAAAGAAAGTGGATGGGGTTGTGGAAGAATACAGAGACATATTCGCCTCACCTATAGGGGTACCGACACACTACCAAGTCAAGCATCCAATTGATCTGACCCCCAATGCACCTCTACCTAATGGACCAGTCTATCGACACTCGCTGATGGAGAATGATGAAAACAAGTGTCATATCCAAGAGCTTCTTCAAAAGGGGCACGTCAGGCACAAAAGAAGGATGGGACTTGGAAACTCTGCATTGATTACAAAGCCTTAAATTAAATCACAATTAGGAACTACTACCCCATTGTAACAACCCTAGTTGAACAAATGTGAAGGATTATTAAGTAAAAATTTAATTAGGGGATTAATCGTCTTAATATGATATTAAGTAAATAGGATAGGTATAATAAAACTAATTAAATAATTATTGATTAATTAATGATTGCAATTTGATAAATTAATTGATTAATTAAACTACCTATTACATTTAAAAAAAAACATGAGTATTAAATTTAATAAATTAATAAGTTATATGGTTAAATTGAAAGGTTACGTACACAACAAGGGATAACTTATTAATTGTGGAAGGATAAGATATTAAAGAAAGGGGGATAAGGGGCATTAATGGGAAAGGATAAGAGGTAATAAATGGGTTAGGTAGGGAGTAAATGAGGGGGAGTCGATCAAGGTGGGATAAGGAAGGGAAGGAGGTGGACGGGAGGCATTCTACGGGGAGGTTGGGGGATGAATTTTGTGAGCTCTGGATTTGTAGAGAGAGAAGTGAAATTTTGGGAGGGGGATTGTATCAGTGCACCGGGGTTGCTGGAGGTTTTGGGCATGGGGGCCAGGATATCCGTTGATATCCTGGAGCTAGGAAGTTACCTAGTTGGAAGGGAGGAACTAGGTTTTGGGCAGTGTTTTGCAGTAGCGGTCAAGGAGGCAAGCGGCGAACAAACGAAGGATTATTAGCATCAGGTTTAGGTATTTCAAATTTTGCAATTGTTTTTAATCAGTTATTAAATTTATTATATGTTGTTAAATTTAAGTTAACAAAGTTATTATTATGAAGAATATTATTCTGTTATGAAGTTTAATAGATAAATTGATGTTTTTAATCTCTTTAGCCCCTTACATATGGTATCAAAGCATCTTAGTTTAAATCTAGGCCTATGGGCCAAGTTCCCAGCTCCAAGCTTTAGCTCCAGTCCTGCCTCCGCTTAACCTGCAAACCAAACACACACAAAAAAAATTAAAACATATATAAAAAAAAAAAATATGCAATACGAATTTTAACTACTAAGGTTGTTATAAATGCGGAACGTAAGCCATCTTTAAATCGTAAATGTTTTCTTGTAGAACAAATAGTGAAAAAGCTTTGCAGTTAGACATGGAAGTATAAATTACTGGTGAAAACATATACACTTTATTGGGAATACATTACAAGGTAGGAGCTTATGCATCAATTTCACAAGAAGGGCATTTGTTCATCCATATTTTCAGAGCTATCCTTTGTAAATGGCAAAATTCTTGAGATATCTTACCAAATTTTCTTAAATTGAAGGGAAAACCTTCCTAATAAAAACTGGATTTAAATAGTGTAGTAAATACCGAAATTACTATCTAACTTTTACCAAATTTACTTGAAATCAACCGTAAGGCTTCCTATAGAGGGTTTACTAGCCATCTAAGACTGATACTTCTACTAGACCTCCCTGAACCACCTCGCTGGAGGCCTTCTACACTATCTTATTAAAAAGCAAGTGTGTGTTTTTCCCTCTCATGCCCTCGAATCGAACTTTGTAACCAACCCAATATGTTTGTCGATATAGTCAAAAAAATAAAATAATATGTGATGGAATAAACCAATCAAACTTATCAATAGATATGAATACAGAAGTATAAAAGAACAGTGTTTAACATTTTAATAATAAGAAAACATAGAAAAATAGTTGTTCAAACAAACAAAAAACACACCGATTCACCTAATTGTTCCCCTCTTTCTGCAGCAACCCTTTCTACAACAACCATAGTAGATATACGCCTAGGTTGAGTGCAAATAACATTGCACATTGCCCCATGGACAGACACTATTTCAGACTCTAATATATATTGAGGAAGTTGTGTTGTTTTCCCACAACCAGTCTCCCTAGATACAACAACAACCTGAGAAATCCACAACCAACATACTTAATTTTTCTAAGCTTTGCAGAAACTATGTAAAACAAATACAGCAAGTGAATCAGATATTTGGAAAATTAGCATTCATAAATTCAGATGAACAATAAAAGATAAATAAAAAAACTCAGCTATTAGTTTCAGCAGCTCCAGTTTCTCATTTGAGAAAAGTACAGATAATGAAACTAAGCACAACTAGTCTGATCAAGAACTCACATGTCAAAATCCAGTAAGAGCATAAATCAACTAGATGTAGATTCTGTTTTATCTTCCGCATATCTTGCTCATCCGACATGGCATGAATCACCGAACCTGCACTCAGGAATAGTAATGCTTGAAAAACGCATGATTCATTAAGTGAAAGATGCTAACCGAATAGTTAGAGATGACGCAAGCAAAGATCATATAGCCTAATTGACTGCAAGTTGAATAAGCTATGACCCTCTTTAGGTCATTCTGTAATATTCTAGTGGTTGCCGCAAGGAATGACGTCGTAGCTCCTAAAAAAGTAATAACAATCAAAGCCATAGGTGGGTATTCAAATAAAGGGGAGCACCTTTCTATCATGAAAATTCCAGCTGTTACCATAGTAGCTACATGAATCGAAGCGAATACTGGAGTGGGAACCTCCATAGCATCGGGTGACCAAGTATGCGATCCTATCTGTGCAGATTTCCCAACAGCACCAATAATAAGTAAAATACAAATAAGAGTTATGGCAGTCAATCTCATAATGCAAGAAATCCAAGAATTTCTGGGGGCACTAGCACGAGCAAAAATGGTTGAAAAGTCTACTGTTCAAAAGAGAGTAAAACAACCCGAAATCCCAGGAGCTAATCCAAAATCACCTACTCGATTGACAGGAATAGCTTTTATAGTTGCTTTATCTACCTAAAGTCATGTAAACCAGAAATGAATTAACAAATATGAAGAAAGACCTACTCCCTCCCATCCCAGGAATAATTGAAGAGAGTTATCTCCAGTCACCAACATTCGCATAAAAAAAAAAAAGTGAGAATGGATAAATAACACATAAATCGAGGGCTATGCGGATCCTCAGACATATATGAAATGGAATAAAGATGGACCAAGCTACTTATGGGTGTAACCACAATTAACATCACTACAGTCGGGCTATTGAACACGGGGTCATAAGTGAATTACGAGTCAGACCAATTTGCGAATCGAGTGAGCTCCCCTTGCATGCAATGATGTGGTGGTGAACCTCTCATTCTAATTCAGTGCTCTCCGAACCGTGCGGGAAGGTTTCCCATCACACAGCTCACCAACTTGATCTTCTGTGAGAACCGTATGTCCAAACATTAATGGAAAAATAGGTACAATCCCGCTTTCCTTTGCCACTCAAGTGTACGACATCTTCCGTGCTTAGGCCCCTTCTTCCCTTCCCTAATGAAAGAGTCCACCGCCTTCCTTAGTAGTCTCAAATAGGGCGTGCAGGCCTGCCTCTTTTTTTTGTAAGTGATTCACTACCGAAGTGAAGAAAAGGCTGGATCAAGAAAAGGGGGTACTACGAGCCCTCTTCCCCACGCATCTAAATTTCTATCAAAGAAAGGCATGAATATGGTAACAAAGACTCTTGCCATCACCTGCAGCCATTATTACAACCAATCTCTTCCACTCATGACAACATTTATTATCTCTCACTGGTTTACACGATACGAAGAAATGCCAAACACACTTGATCAAATATCATTAGCCTGCTAAAGCGGGCCTGGTTTCGCCATGTTGGGTGGCCAAAACATCTACCAGAAGCATGAGGATCTCCGCAACCATGGCCTTCTTTCTAAACCCTTGTGATTTCAGCTCCTGAATAACAGCCCTGGCAGACTAGGAAAATGAAGGAGGCAACAAAGTAGAACGCCAAAAGAAGTAGAACGCCGAGTCAAGGAAAGAGGCGAGTTTAGGTTTTGGTATTGAGAGCTGGGCACATGGGCCTCATGCCAGAAGCCCGACCTTAAAGGCTGCCAACAAATGCCATAGATGTTTTTATATATATTAATGTTTAGTTTTAATAATTTGTTTAAAAGTATTAATAAGCCTTTTTAATAATTAAATTATCGTTTTTATTAATACGCCTTTTTAATAATTAA
>ML795366.1:185170-204680 GCA_009831015.1 Picea engelmannii
TGCATTTATTATTTATTATTTTCTTAGGGTCCCTCAGTTTCTTATGAGAGGCTTTTTATTGCCTTCTCGGGGATCCCCTGGGCGAAGCATCTCTAGGTTTTTATTCTTCCTATGGATTTTATCTTTTACCAGCTGCTTTTACCTCCTAGGCCTTTAGCCCCTTCTTCCCACAAGACAATATGTACCCTGGATGGTCATCCTAATGGCCAGACTAGGGGAAAGGGATAGATGAGTGGTTTTTTAAGATGAAAAGGTGATAATATGAGAGGAGCGGACGATGGTTCTTCAAACCCCCTTTGGTGGCTAACCAAAACCCATGAATACCAACTTGCTAAGCTACCCAATCAATCACCCCAACAGTGGTCAAGTAGGTTAGTGTAAGATCCAAGCAGTTATCTGAATGAAAGATATATAATGCATACATAAGATGGTTATAATGATCAAATATGACACATACCATGATACCTCGGACCAATTACCTCATGGAGCAAGAGCCCTCTCTGATGCAAGCCCAGGCCGGTAGTGATGGAGGCTGGTATGGATGTCAGGACAAAGCTGGCTGAGAAGAAGAAGACGGGTCCTCCAGGACCATGCTCAGGTCGTTCCTGCTCTCGGTACTCCATGTCTAGGACCATGTGGGCCTCGAGACATGATCTCCTAGTTATCCCTAGATATCAGGGATAATAGGGCCCACATGAATTTTGGCGTTTCACCTTCTAGGGTTGGGTTTTTGGATGTCTAGGATTTTGGAATTCATGAGTAATATCAAAAAGGCCTTTGGAGCCTCATTGTAATCCATTCTACTCATTCGGGTGCATGTAGTAGCCACATCTCTTCTCAAAGATAGCTACCGCCATTCAAGCAAGTGTTTCATTTCTGCAGTTTTACAATTTCAACATATTTCATTATTTAATAGAAGATATTTTTCACTGGATATTTTTGTTATTATTCATATCTCTGTGTTTATTGTATTCAGTTTGTTTATCAATTCGTTCCACTCCTAAATCTGGATCAAAGGGATACATAATTTTCTTCTATTGTATTTATTTTCTTAATATATTGGGAATTTTATATTATATTGTTATTTTATTAATAATGGTCATATACATATAATATAGGGTTTTCTTATTTATTTTATTAACATATTGAAAATTTTATATTATATTATTTGTTAGGATAAACTTGACTTGTAAGATTCAAATCTATTTTGGGTAAACAAGGGGATCGGTAAAATAGTCAAATTTATTTGAAGTAAACAAGTGGTTTTTGGGTTCATGGTATTGCTAATCCATGGTATTTGTCTCCCATTGTTTTGGTAGGTCGTAGTTTTATGCTCCTGGATTGCATGAAATGAATCCTTTAAAAGTATTAGGATGCTTCATTATATAGTGTCCTAATATAGTGTTCCTATATTATGAGAGAGAATGGTAAAGGAGTGAAGGGGAGGTAAAAGGGAGAGAAGGGGAAGTTAGAGGAGCTATGCAGGTTATATCCCTTTACTTGGCTCAGGTATATTAACATTTTTTATGGGTGAGTGTATAAAGTGATGTGTAAGGGACACACAATTTTGTTTTATATTCTTTATATTCTTTTATTTTTGGAATCTATATGGGTTTATATTAGATAGTCTTGTTTGATACCAGTCTTCCATAAGATCTCACATCTCAAAATCACTAATTCATTTATCTGTTTTGTATTCAAGTTTTTAGTGTGTATATATCCTCATATCAATTATTATGGCATGTAACCTCTCACTCTAATAATGATATTTTTCAATATGTAGTTATCTTATCTTTTTTACAGGTTTTTTGTTTTTTCAACAGATCTGAAATTATCAAATATCTTTTATACATTTACTTGTTTCTTTCATTTTTTCTATTTGAGCACTCTTAAATAATGTGTCTATTTCCATGTCTTCTCTTCTCTTTGTTTTCTATTAAAATATTATCTTGTGTTCTAATAATGATTTTTTTCAACGAATATGTAGTTATCTTATCTTTTTTACATGGTTTATTTTTTCTTGTTTTTTTACAGGGTTTGCTTTTTCTTTTTCTTTTTTATAGGGTTTGTTTTTTACAACGAATATGAAATTATCTAATATATTTTATACATGCACTTTTTTCTCATTGTTTATATTTGATTTTGTTAGGAAATGAGGAACAATTCCACACTAAACCTAGTAGAAGAGAGGAAGAAAGATATAATCAAAAAAGTAAATGACAAAGCAAACACAAAGTACAGAGAGATTTTACCCTAAAAAGCCAAACCAGGAAAACCAACATTCCTTGAGCATTTTTCTCTCTTCTTGTATTATTCATTAAGAATAAAAGGTTACATGTCTAACCTTGGTCGACACCTAAGACACAATCAACATATTACCCTCGTGTTTGCATAAGAACAACCTTGTAGCCAATTCAACTTACATCTACGTGACCAACAACCTCTATGATTATTGATTCCTAAAGATTATCTTTTACAACATTACAACATGCGTTATTTATAGGCTTTATAGTAGGAAAAACCATAAAGAAAAGGCACCCAGAAAATTGTTACAGATCAACGCACATTATTGGCTACAAATCCCATGAATCTCAGGATTCTATTACATTCAACTACCAAGTCGGTTTACCAGTCGACTACCAGGCAACCTTCATTCGGTGTTCAGTTGGTTGCCACACACCCGCTGTTGACCTCTTGTCAGTTAACCTCTTTGACTTGTTACCGATGTCTTTACCACATCGAACCACCTCGACCTTTTACTTCAAATTTACCCAGTATAACCACCTCGACCTTCGACTTGTTGTCGATCCACCTCAACTTCAATTGTTGGTCGATCCACCTCGAGTAGACTTTCATTGCAAAAAATATAACAACCCAACATTCTCCCACTTGTTGTCTTCTTTTTTGAAACCTTCATACCTATGAAATCTTGTTCACATACCTAGGGAAGAAATTCCCATTGCCTCTCTACACCAAGAGAACTTCACAACACTCACAGACTTGGTCAAAGAGTCTGCTATGTTTTCCAATGTGTCTACTTTCTCCAACAACACCTTATTTCTTTCCACCATGTCTCTGATGAAATGGTATTGACATCAATGTTCTTAGTCTTAGAATGATAAGTTGGGTTCTTTGCAATAAATCTTGCACTTTTACTATCACAACTTATCTCCATAGCTCTCTTCTCAAACCCGATTCTTGAACAGAGCCTTTGTAGCCATACTCCTTCTTTGCTTCCATGAGTGGCTTCTATGTATTCAACTTCTGTTATTGACAGGGCCATGACTTCCTGTCACTTACTCATCCAACTGATTTCTCCACCAAACATTTTGAACACGTATCCATTGGTCAACCTCCGTCAATCCAAATCTCCATCCTAATGATCAGCATAAAAACATCCATGTACATTTAATTCATTGTCACCTCCGGGTTTTCCTTGGTAGCATATAGCATAATATTTTATACCACACAAATACTTGGATACTCTCTTAATAGTTATCCAGTGCTCCTTCCCAGGTGTCAAAATGTATCAACTCAACACTCCCACTCCATGGGAAATTTATGATCTAGTGCAAGCCATCACATACATTAGACTACCAAAAACACTCTCACAGGGAACATGTGCCATGTCCTCTATTTCCTCTCGTGTCTTTGGACATTGTTCAACAGTTATCCTTGCTCCCACAAGAATTGATGCCTTCGCAGATTTGCAAGCATGCATGTTGAAACATTTAATTTGTTTTTCAATATAATTCATCTGGTTCAATGAGATATTTCTAGTTGCTTAATCTCTCTTAATCTCCATTCCTAGATTGAAGTTTACTGCACCAATATCCTTCATGTCGAACTTGGAGGATATTTGCTTCTTCACCTCCTTTATTGCATCTAAGTTGTTTCCACTCATCAACATGTCATCCACATACAATGCTACATATATGAAACACCCACCTTCTTCTTTGGAATATATGCAGTGATCAACTTTTCTTCTCACAAATCCCAAACTAAGGATGTATGTGTAGAAATTTTGGTATCACATCCTTGGTGATTGCTTTATACCATAAAGGGATCTTTTCAGTTTGCACACCAAATATTTCTTTCCCTTTACTACAAACAGGTCATTTCATGTAGATTTCCTCTTCCAGGTCCCCATGTAGGAACGTTGTCTTCACATCCATCTACTCTATTTATATATAAAATGTTGCAACCATAGACATTAGTACTCGAATGGAAGGTAATTTTGCAACAGGAGAAAAAATCTCACTGAAGTTGACTCCTTCGACTTGGGAATATCCTTTCACTACTAGTCGAGCTTTGAATTTCTCGACTTGACCTACTGCATTCATATTCTTCTTGAATACCCATTTTCTACCGACATGATTTCTTCCACTAGGTAATTTTACTAAGTCCCATGTCCCATTCTTATGCATGGATTCCATTTCTTCGACCATGGTGTACTTCCATAGTTTTCCTTCTGCTGAGTTGACTGCCTCCCCGACTGACTTGGGATCATCGCCAGTGGAAGTTTACACATATGTAGAATAGAAGTTAGGTGGAATATACCTTTCAATTAGTTTTCTTACTCTTTATGATATCCTTACAACTGGGGTTAGTTTTTCCACCTCTTCTTCTGATTCAATCGAATCATCTGAATCTTCTTCTTCATTCCTTAGTTCAAATTGCACCTTCTTTGGACTATTCTTAGTTTGAACAATTTCTTCAGGCTTGAACTTAATTCAAACTTCTATTAAGACCACATCTCGACTATACACTATTTTTATTGATGTTGGATCCCATATCTTATATTCTTTCATTCCTTATTTGTATCCAATGAAAATATATTTTACTACCTTCTTGTCCATCTTACTCCTCTTTTCCTTAGGAACATGCACACATGCATCATAGAAAAATACTTTGAGATGTGAAACTGAAGGTTTCTTACCAGACCATACCTCATGTGGATTCATATCAACTAGCATCGACAAAGGATACATATTCAATAGATATTTTCTAGTGTCAACTACCTTCACCTAGAATTCTTGTGCAAGCCCAACACCACTGAACATGCTCCTTGCCTTATCCATTAATTTTATGTTCATTCTCTCAAAAAATCCATTTTGTTTTGGGGTATATGGTGTGGTAGTTCAGCGTGCTATTCCACACTGCTTGTAGAATTGATCAAATTATTTTCCACAGAATTCATCATCATTGTCAGTTCTCAACACCTTAATATTCTTATCTATCTGGTTTTCTACAAGATATTTAAACTCTTTGAATTTATGGACACCTATTATTTATTTCTCAAGAAATATATCCATTTCTTCCTATAAAAATTATCTATGAAGGAGACATAATACAAGGATCTACCAAGTGAAGGAACTGTAACAGGGCCAAGCACATCACTATGAACCAACTCTAGAATCCCATTTTCCCTTGTCACTCTATATGGGAGCCTCACCCAACTTTGTTTTCCTATACAATGTTCACAAAAGTCAACTTCTAAATTAGATTTATGAAATCCTTCAACCATACCTTTTTTATGCATAGCTCGAAGTCTTTTCTCTCCAATGTGTCCCATCATCTCATGCCATAGCATGGTCGGGTCGAATTTATGATGACTTGTCGATTCATTTTGAATCGACTCAGCCTAAGTCAAGTTGAGTCGAGTTGAAGTTTAGTTGACTTCAAGAAGAATGATTTTTTTGCATCTAGTTAAGTTAACACTCCCTAATAACTTGTATAGGGTTCCAATCCGAACTCCTTTCATTAAGACCATCACACCTCTGACCATATTGCATGAATCCTTTTGAAATAGAGTGTGCACCCCTGCATCACTCATCTTGCTGATAGATATCAGGTTTCTTTACAAACTTGGAATGTGTAGCACACCTGGAATGGTTATAAACCTCCCATCCTATAATATCAATCAAACTCTTCCTCTTTCGACAATTTTGGTTGTCAAGTCATCCCCCAAGAACACTTCTCCTTCTTAATATTTCTCATATTCATAGAACCATTCTCTATGTGGTGTCATATGATAATATTCTCCTGATTCGATTACCAAACATCTTGATTTGACTTTGTACTTGTCGACACTAGGTACACATCACCTCCCTTATATGGAATCATCTTTTTCTTAGTCTACTGCTTCTCATCGAATCCTATACTAACTTCCATTTCCTTCAAATTGCAATCCCTTTTGTAATTCCCATATTTTCCATATTTCTAGTATCTTCTTGTCGACTAAATAGGGGATTTATATTTACCCTTCAACTTAGACTTTCTACCAGAGAATTTTCCTTTATCTTTTTCAACTGGTCGAGCTCTCACCACTAAAACATCTTTGGTTGATCCTTCCATGTTATTCCTTCTCATTTCTTCTGACAGTAGAGATGAAACCATGTCTTCTAGTTCTAATGTGGTTGTATTACTCCCTATAGCCACGACTAAGATATCCCAGGAGTTTGGAAAAGAACATAATAGGATAATACATTTCTCCTCCTCAATGATTTTAATATTCATAGAAGATAACCGACTTATAATGGTATTAAACACATTTAAATGATCAGTCACTGAAATGCCATCATTCATGCTCATAATATCTAGTTTCTTTATGAGAAATAACTTATTTACCAGGGATTTCGATTGGTACAATATCCCCAACTTGTCCCATAGTTTATTTTTTGAATCTTCACCTGAGACATTCAATAGTATTGAATCTGTAAGACAAAGTCAAATCGTACTCCTTTCTCTTCTCTAGATTTTCCTCCATTCTTTCGTCGACATACCTTTCGGCGTGGTATCTGGACAGATTGTTTTCCATTTTTTTTAATCTACAATGAGATATTCAATTTTAAGCTTCCAAAGATCAAAATTCTTGGCATTGAATTTTTCGATCTCTATTCTCGAACTGCTCACCATTCTTTAACATGATTTTTAACACAATCTTTAAATAGTTCAGAGTTACGACTCTTACTAAGCCTAGGGTTTAGCTCAGATCCAATGTTGGTAAACCAGGATCTGATACCACATGTTAGGAAATTATGAACACTTCCACGCTAAACCTAGCAGAATAGGGTAAGAAAGATATAATCAAGAAAGTAAATGACAAAGAAAACACATAGTACATAGAGATTTTACACTGGAAATTACCCAAATTGGGAAAACCAAGATTCCTTGAGCGTTCTTCTCTCTTGTTGTCTTATTCATTCATAATAAAAGTTTACATGTCCAACCTTGGTCCACACCTAAGACACAATCAACATCATACCCTCATGTTTGCACAAGAACAACCCTGTAGCCAATTCGACTTACATCTACATGACAAACAATCTCTACCATTATCGATTCCTAAAGATTAGATTTTACAAAATTACAGCATGCCTTATTTATAGGATTTACAGTAGGAAAAATCCTAAATAAAAGGAACCCAAAAAATGGTTACAGATCCACACAAATCATTTTCTACAAATCCCGCGAATCTTGGGATTCTGTTATAGTTGACTACCAAGTCGGATTACCCATCGACTACTAATCGACCTTCATTCGGTATTTAATCTATTTCCACGTGCCTGATGTTGACCTTTTATCAATTGACCTCTTCGACTTGTTGTCGATGTCTTTACCATGTCGAACCACCTTGATCTAGGAGGATCTCCACACAAAGAATTAACTTCATGGATAAAATCATTAAACTTTGCACACCATGGAGAAAAATCATTAACTTTGCACACCATGAAGAAACAATCATTAAATTTATAATTAATGATAAGTGGAAAAGAAAAATTAATTAATCATGAATGATTTAATTGTAATAAATGATTAATACTTGAAGTGAGTTGGAAAAATCTCACGTATTATCCATTTAATTGTAAAAACGAGAAATTAGTTGTGATAATCCAACTCACAAATTAGTTTCTTAATTTTAAGGGGAAATTAGTTGTATGTGAAAACCAACTCACAAATTAGCTTCCTAGTCTTAAGGAGGAAGTTAAGGGTCTCATGAATTGGCTTGGACTCTTCCTCACTTTATTACAAGTGGATTCCTAGTCTCAAGGAGGAAGTTAAAGATCTTTCTCATGTTTGTTCTTGGGTAGGTACTAGATCCTAAATTCATGGATCTTGTCTTTTTGGATTATGGAGCTAGGAAAAATTATTTAAACCCCTTTGCTGGGAGAGATTGGGGGAAGGATTTTGAAGGCCCTTTGAGGCTCTTTTGGAGATATCTTTGAGGACATAATAAAGCAATCATGCTTGTAATTTGTAATCCCATTAATTGGGAGAGTTGAGCCCCTTATTGGGAGAGTATGTGATACATTGGGAGAATTATGCCCCACATTGGGAGAGCCTTGTTGCCCCTTCATGTGGGAGAATATGTAGCCCTTTTGTGTAAAGGAGAACCATCCCCACATTGGGAGAAGAAATGAAAAATGATTCATATTCCAAGCGGATCTAGAGACATAGCCATAAGGTTCTGAGCTCCGTTAACAACTCGGTGATCCCTTCCTCTTATGTTATTATCGCATGTTTGTTATGCATATCTTTATTTCCGCAATTATGATTATTAAATGCATATTGCAATGGATTATGAGACTAAAATATCATCCAAGTTTATATTTAATTTAGATACAATCCTTTCATAAGCACATATGTTCACCTTTAATGCAATCAAGTTCAATTAAAACAATATTATAAATGATCCTTTCATTAATAAGTGAACCTAGAACCAGATCAAGTTTGGTATCAAGCTCACCCTAGATTCAGATCAAGTGGTATCAAAGCGAGGTTTGACTTGAATTGCAGGTGTTGAAGACAAAATGGGAAAAGCATTGAATAATGCATGGATTTGTGAGCTTGAATAAATCATCCAGACCATCCAAGCAGAGAATGTTGAAATGAGGAGGTTGCTTCAAGAGTCTGAAGAAGAAAAGAGAAAACTATTGATGCAGCTACAATCTATGGAGGAGAAAGATGGAGAATGTTCCACGACGGAGGAAACAAAGAATCCATATTGTGGCTATGGCAGGTATACTAGTTATGGTTCTTTTCATGATGATGTTGATCGTTGCACATATTTTCAGATGATAGAGGATGCTCTCTAGACACCATAGAACCAACGTGGTTTCCTAAAAGCCTCACCTACAAATTCATCTAACTAGGAAGATGACCAAGTGTCACAGACATGAATGGAGGTAAAGGATTCTCCATGTTCAGTTCCTTCCCTCATTAATTTTGATTCTGCTTTTTTATTCTTTGAACAACACACCAAGGGAATTGGATTGAAGTTGCCGAGGAAGATGGGGTATAAAGGAGGAGGTCTTGGTATAAATGGCCAAGGTATCATAAACCACTAGAGGTTGAAATAAGGCCATAGTTTGCAAGATTCGAGTAAGGTGAAGGAGATATGGAAATGAAGTCACACAACTATTGCACTCATTGTTGTATATGAGGACATTGGATCGCGAAATGTTGGAAACCCCATACTGAACTTGTTCCAAAGAAGAAGAAACAAGCTATGAAGGAAACTAGAGAGAAAGAGGAGCATGTTGATAGATCCCCAAAGAAGAAGGACAACAAAGAAGGCCCATTAATCCAAAAAAATAGGAAATGGGTAGCCCAGATGGGCCATGGGGCTCCAAAATACATAAAAAATAAAAGTTTCCAGAATTCGACCAAAACACAACCATCTCGAATATCTCGTTGAGACCTTTCCAACGACGCAAAAATATCGTTAAATAGAGTTACGATGACAAATATATGGCCATCTGAAATTTTTAGGAAACATGTCAAACTGGAGAAATCCGTATAATGTTGACGTCGACATGCTGGCATGGAAGCATGAGAGGCCACCACATATCATCCATATGGATGATGTGGCATGTCATAAAATGACATCAACATGATGTGGTAGAATGTATAGTAACATGGCACCAGCCAGAGGCTGCCGCATGGCCTACCGTACAACATAGTCAATGCATAGTTGGTAGGTGATGTCATCATTTTGACGTAGTAGCATGAGGGACTGCCACATGGCAGGCATATTTGGTTATGAGTTGGACCAGTCATAATTTTCCACATGTCATCTGTATGGATGACACAACAGGTCATACAGTGACATGATAGCCCAGTTAGCAACTGACGTGACATCCCAATTGGTAGACCATACACTAATGTGGCATTGATATAATAGGTGATGTGGTGTTGACACAGTAGGTGACGTGGAAACTGTATGTCCAAGTTGGCACCATACAACACAGTTAAAAAGGACATGTGGCATCCCCAAAGCATGCCATGTATCACTCATTTTCAACACTTTTGGATGCCAAATGGCCCAATAGGAAAGTGCCATGTGGCACCCCCGAGAAGCACCACGTGGAACCACCCATAGGCCACCATGTGGCACCATACAACATAGTTAGCAGGAGAATGACTTGGCATATGGTGACATCAGCATGATGATGTGGCAACACCATAGTCTACCATGTATCATGCATTTTTGACACATTTAAGGGTCCAATGGAACAGTAAGAATGTACCATGTGGAATTCGTACGAGCACCACATGGTAGTATAGAGGTGATGTGGTGTTGGCCCTTGACCAATTTTTGGAGATCCTTGGTCAGATTTGACCATTTTGGGACTTCGACAGGCTGGTCGAAGGCGGAGCACAAGTCGAAGCGAAGATCGTGGGATCTCGGCCCCATTTTAGGGCACTTTTGGGTTTTGGGCTTATGTAACGGGTATGGGATGTCGGCCCATGGGTTTTACCCATGTTTAGGCCTTTTGTAATGTATAAATAGATAACTATGTGAAGTAAGTAGTGGTGATGGTGTGTGTGATGTGGTAGGCTGAAATTGCTAAGTGCAAGTATTGTAAGAGGCTTTGTGCTTAGTGTATGCTGATATCTGTGAAGCTAAGTGTATATTGTCTATAGTGCTCTATGCACAGATTGTAGAAGGATTTGTACTGTAACCTAGTTCGGGGAAGGAGGATCTATTGAGGTGCGTGCAGATCTCCTATCCTCCACGAAGTAGGGTGTTGATGCTCAGTGCCTGTAAGAAGCTAGACAGAAGATAATAGAAGAGAAGAAGAGTTGGTGGACGTAGCCCCACGCTGGGGTGAACCACGTATATCCTATGTTATGGTTGATTTGTGCATTATGGTTGTTATATTGTTCATGTGATTTATGCTTAGTGCAGTAATTTATGTTTAGATGAATCTGATATGATAGCTTAGTGCTTAGTGATGTGAATAAATGCTAGATCTGATCTATTTCCTTATGCTAAGTGCTTAGATGTGTTAGATATGGTTGAGTGATGCACTTTTATGTAATTAGGTTTTACTTGCAAAGTTAATACTGGTTGAATACTAATGAATGATAACTGTTAAGTTCTTTGATAGAGTATTGTGATTACATATCTATGTCCTAGCTAGGTTGCAAACACTTGAGTCCTACAACCACCCCTGCCTCTACCTTGGGTGATATTTCATCTGCTTCGTAGGTGTTGCCGAAAGTGCTGGTAGTTAGGGTTTATTGGTGCATTGTTGAAGCATTGAACCCCAACTCTTCCCCGTGCCAACAAATGGTTATGTTGTCAAGACCTGAAACTGTGATTGTTGGGAACTAAGGAAAAGAAAGAGCTCGGTGTGTAGATCTGCTGCTTTAGTGCGCAATATTCCACTTGACTTGTGAAGCTATGTGCTAATAAGAGAAGTTCGATCTGAAGAAAAGAGGTAAGATCTGAAAGTTGGGTGCTCTAAAAAAGGCAAGAATAGTGAATTTTTTTATTAAAGAGGTAAGATCTGAAAGATTTGTGCTCTGCTGAAAGTAAGATAAGTGAAAATTTTTGTTTCTAAAGTATGGATCTTGGTATGCTTGTTAAATTTTGTCCTAGCCTGAAAACTAGGGCACAGATAGAAGAAAGAAGATTTGATATGAGTAGATCTGATAGATATGTTATTCCTATGCATAGAAATAATGTTTGGACTAACAAATGGATGCAGGACCCTAGAAAGAACTTTGTGGAGGCTAGCTACTATGACCATAGTGCACAACACATGAAAGGTTGGGGATCCTTTAAGAGAAAGAGAGGATTAACCCTTTGTTACATTTGCAGAAGGCTGGGACATCTTGCTAAGGAATGCCCTGGTAGAAGTCATAGTTGTCTTTGTTGTAAAGCTATGGACCATGAAGTTTTGGATTGCCCTAGAATGATTTCTAATCTTGAAAGAATGAATATGGAACAAGAAAACCATGAGAAAGGCTAAGATACTAAGACTATGGTAGAATCCTCGAAGGAATCAAAGGCTTTATTATTGCAGCTGAAAGAAACCCTGAATGACCACAGAGACACCAAGCTATCATAGATCTTAAAAGACAAAGAGTGAATAGAAGCAAGAATAGGAGACTTCGACATAGACTGTGTTCTGGATGAGGAAAAACAGGTGAATATCATGACAGAAAGAACTTGGGAAATCTTGGGAAAGCCTGCTATGATTCCTTCATTGGGAGGAATAGGATTATTTAGAGGAAAGATAATCACCCTATGTGGAAGACTTACCCAGACATCTATGAGTGCTCATGGAAATTCGATAAAGGAATAATTTGAGGTCATTAAGTTTATTGAGAACAACACCCCATTTGCTATGCTGCTAGGAAAAACATGGATTGAGAAGGATCATAGTCGAAGAAAAGAAGAAGAATCCTTAGAAAAAAAAGCAAGAATTAAAGGATTTCATGACTAAGAGAATAACACACTTGATAGCAGAATAGGAGAACAAGTCAAAGTTGCTAAGAACCAGATATTGGGATGTCAAATCCAAAAGAACACAGACAGATTTGAAAAACTTGTCCATACAAGAAAGTAGGGCACCTACCCCAAACAGAGAAGAAATATTTCCCTTGAACCCTATGAAAGATCATCAACAACACGAAGTTACTATTCCAAGAGAAGATAAGAATCAAAATGGAAAGAGGAACCCAGTAACTCAGATTACAGGAAAGAAGGCTAGAAAGCTCAACAAGAAGAAATAAAAGGCAGAAAAATTGCAAGAAGCTCCAAAAAGAACTTCGCAGAAGGAAGGTTTCTAGAATTTGAACTTCGCCGAAATATCAGAACAATGCAGAAATGCACTTCTCCATGGTGAAGCAATATAACCATTGGAGGCATTATGACTATTATATCGATGCTCTCGAACGGTTAGAAGAGAAGTTATGGATCAAAAGATCGTCATTGGACCATTGGGACCGTGCCATAACAGATGGAATTTCATTGATTAAGTCTTTTCAACCCATTGGAAGAAACTGTTATGGTGTTGTCTATTTATCCCGTCAAACATTGCACTGAGAACACTTTTGCAAACAGTGATTCCTTGAGCCCACAGAGAACTAACTACTACCACATTGTGTTTATCGAGACTTTTCCACTCGTTCTATTGCATTGAGTATTTGTTCATCGACCTGAGATACCTGATCTCGAGCGTGCATGTTGGACGACATTAGCGCAGTAGAGAAGTCAGTAGAGGAAATTATAATTAATCTAATGGACGAGAAGGTAATGTCTGCAGGAGTTAAATCTTCATCGATGAGAGGAGTGCAAGCCTCTCCATCAATTGCTCATGGATCAGGACCATCCCGAGATGCGGTCGAGAAAATAACCAAGCATCGAGATGACTTGGTGAATGCAAAGTTAATCCCATCCATCTTGCCCGACTACATCCAACCCCTGGCCGGTGTGGTGAGTCATGATAGTGTCCCGAGGGACTTCGACTACACCCTGATTACGGTGAACCTCTCGAAGGGGATACATGTAGTTAAACCACATCTGGAACGAATCCTAAACCTGAAGATCAGTGACTACAATCTGGGAGACCACAAGAGCTATGGAATGCTTGCACCTCACAAATACTTGACCAAGACGAAGGCAAAGAAATCAAATATCATTCCCCAACCATAGAACATGAACATTGCGCAGTCCACTATTTTGAATGTAATGAAGATACCACATTTTGGAAGGCACCAGGAGGTTAACGCGTGCGTTAAACTCCTGCTGTCATGCTTCCATGGAAGTTATTTGTGGCTAGACAGATGCATCACCATCGATACGACATTGATCCATAGGATCACCAGATTAAGCATGTAGGGACCAGAACCACAAGAATTTTACCCAGGGAAGGTTGCAGACCACGCTCTAGCCCAGAGGATTAAATATAACTACAACGATGTTGAGAAGGGGATGCGAGGCTACAAGGTAGCCTCCATTCAGAATGGCACAGTGCGCCTTGATTTCCATTTGATTGTTGGTAAGATAGTAAGGAAGAAAAGACCCATGCAAGTCATGGGGTTTGTCATTGACCTCACTGGAAAATGTGTAGAAGGACTCCAAATGAACTTGGCTAGTTACTTATTCAACTAGTTAGAATTGGACTACCATGAAACTCAAGATCAGGGCTATGAGTTCCATTTTAGCTGGTTGTTGATCCTCACCATGTTTATTGCTTGGGAGATGATGGAAGGAGTGACCTTCCCTAATATTGAACCATTTGAACCTCTAGCCGCGAAGTTCACCAAGCTCTGGTATTCGAGAGATATGGGGAAACAATGGCAGTCGAACACGATGTTCCATGGATACTACCTGCACCTGAAGAGGGCTATTGATTCCTTCCCTCATATGGCACCGAACACCCTTCACAGGTTCAAGCCCATTGCGAAGTTTCACACAGATAGGCATTTTATATATATCACTACGCACATAGACAAGCATAAAGAAGTGCTTCAATCATATTATAAGATTACAGAAGAGGACATGGAAGAAATCATTAAGGAATGGCCCGCAGAGTTCTTGATCTTGGTTGAATAGGCCGAACTATCCAAACCCGACCTAATCGAAAGTTCGGTAGTGACCCATAAAGAATATGATGCACTTGGAAGTAGCAAAAGGAAGAATAAATAAGAGATACAACAGTTGAACAGTGTATCAGATGAAACTGCTTCAGAATCATAAGGAGGAGGAGGTGATGACGAAGTAGATAAAGAAGAAATCAATGGGGAAGAAGATAAATAGAAGCAAGGTGAAGTAACACTACCACATAATCCCCCTGATGATGCAGAGCCATCTAAGAAAAGAAATGTTTCCCCCACAAAACCCACATCATGGAAGAAATCTAAAGTCAGTAAATCACAGATGGAAACTATACTCACGATGGATGACATTGACCTAATCATTGTTGCTATATTAGATACCTCCGAAGATCTTTTACAGTGCAACGAAGCCAAGCAAGAAACCTTGTATGATAGAATTGAAGCAGAGCTAATAGGTGTACAAAAATCCCTTCACTCCATCCACGTAGTGTCCACTGCACCCCCGCCATTAGAAGAAGAAAAGTTGGGATATGAGCCTTCCCAACTTCGCAGAATAGTTGATGTGATCGAAGCTCACCTTCGTTGCGTTCAGGAAGAAAAAGAACAAGCCATAGTAGACCTGAAGTAAGCACAAGAGGAAGTGATAGATCAACGCCAAGTTGTGCAATAGGATAAGGACAACCTCCAAACTAAGTTTGAAGAGGATAAAGCACAGATCCATCAGGAGAAAGAACAGCTCCTCGCAGAGCAGGTTGGAGTCAAAACAGAAGTCAACAGAGCACTTCACTCTGTGACAGGCTGGGAATAGATGGAAGAAGGCATAGTGGAGAATCAAGTGGCAAAGCTTGCTGAAGCCATTCAACAGTGCCAGACACTCCGTAGGATGTGCGAGACCAGAGAGAACAAAATGCCCGGAGCGAAGTTGAGAGAATCAAGGCCTTAGCTGTGGAATGTAAACAACTAAGTGATCGCAATGCGTAGACTTATGAGTGACTTACAAAGGACCCTGAACTAAAGACACTGGAGTCACAGCTCTAGGAGGAAAAGCAGAAAGAAACAACAACACAAGCACAGTTGAAACTCTTGTTAGCAGTTGAGAGGATGAATACATCCCAAGAACAACACACAGCTCAACAATAGGTCCATGCTATACAGAGAAAAGTCATGGAAGTGACTCAGAATCTCCAGCCAGTCTAGGATGCAGCTTGTCTACTTTTTGAGGAGATTGAAGGTTGAGGAACAGAGCTGGAACAGGTAGTCACTTCAGTAGAACAATGCTTAGAGGGACCTGTGAATGAAATATTTCTTCAAAAGTTCACCAAGAAGGAGGCCTTGGCGAAGCAACAGGTTGAAGTAGCTGAGCCAAGCTTGAGGATTTTGAGGCAGAGTTACTCAGAGCAGAGTGACTCGGGATGAGTCACAGGCTTTTATTGGGGGCCTGTTGGCCCTTGACCAAGTTTTGGAGATCCTTGGTCATGCTTGACCATTTTTGGACTTTGACAGGCTGGTCGAAGGTGGAGCACAAGTCGAAGCGTAGATCATAGGATATCAACCCATTTTAGGGCACTTTTGGGGTTTGGGTTTATGTAACGGGTATGGGATGTCGGCCCATGGGTTTTACCCATGTTTAGGCCTTTTGTAATGTATAAATAGATAACTAAGAGAAGTAAGTAGTGGTGATGGTGTGTGTGATGTTGTAGGCTGAAAGTGCTAAGTGCAAGTATTGTAAGAGGCGTTGTGCTTAGTGTATGCTAAGATTTGCAAAGCTAAGTGTATATTGTCTGTAGTGATCTATGCACAGAATGTAGAAGGCTTTGTGTTGTAACCTAGTCCGAGGAAGGAGGATCTGGTGAGGTGCGCACAGATCTCCTATCCTCTGCAGAGTAGGGTGTTGATGCTTGGTGCCTGTAAGAAGCTAGACAAAAGATAATAGAAGAGAAGAGGAGTTGGTGGACATAGCCCCATGCTGGGGTGAACCAAGTATATCCTGTGTTATGTTTTCTTTGTGCATTATGGTTGTTATATTGTTCATGTGATTTATTCTTAGTGCAATAATGTATGTTTAGATGAATCTGATATGATAGCTTAGTGCTTAGTGATGTGAATAAATGCTAGATCTGATCTATTTCCTTATGCTAAGTGCTTAGATGTGTTATATCTAGTTGAGTGTTGTGTTGTTCTGTAATTAGGTTTTACCTACGAAGTTAATACTAGTTGAATACTAATGAATGGTAACTGCTAAGTGCTTTGCTAGAGTATTGTGATCACAGATCTGCCTCCTAGTTAAGTTGCAGACACTTGAGTCCTGCAACCACCCTTGCCTCTACCTTGGGTGAGACTTCATCTGCTTCGCAAGTGTTGCCGAAAGGGCCGGTAGTTAGGGTTTTGTTGGTGTGTTGTTGAAGCAGTGAAACCTAGGTCTGCCCCATGCCAACATGTGGCAATGGTGTAGGTGCATTTATTACAGAAGGTACGACCTTGTGTGGCATGCAAATCGAGGAAGATAGTCGAGGGGGGTCTAGAAATCATACTGACGGAATTGGATGAAAATCTAGTCGTTTTTGCATTATTTTTTGCCACGAATTCAATGGCGTAGTCTGTTTTATGATCTATGCATTGGAATTTGAGGGATATAGAAGAATCCCACTTTATCCATTAATTCTTTGGCACACAAATTGAGGGGGGTCCATAAGTGACAGTGTGATAATTTGACGAATGTACAATCATTTTTGCACAATTTTTCACCATGAATTCAATGAAGCAGTTTTTGTTTTATCCGAGCAATGATTTTTCAGGGCTCATGGTAGAAGCTCACATTCTCCATTAATGCATGGAACGCCTTTTGAGGTAGAGTTTCACTTTTCATAATAGGTCGAGTTTACAGTCAAAAACTACATAATGATGATAAAGACATGTTGGTGTTGTGTATGCCAAGATTTTAGCAACTTTTTGAGAGCCTTAGCATGAAAACCAATGTAAGTTTTATGAATTTATGGTTTTTCCCTCTTTTTGAAAATTGCAAGAGGATGAATGTATGTTGCACATTCTGGTGATATTTGAGTGTTGCAGCAGGGCAACAAGATTTGAATTATTGTAGGAAATTCATTGTGTGATCCTTACATGGAAAATGAGATAGTGTGGTAAAAGGCCATTTTGACACTTTGACCAAAAGTAGCCATGCTTACAGTCAAAAGTCTCATAATTGCAAGATGAGTGTGATGATGATGGAATTTTCCTTATTTATTATGTTGCACATATTTGTAATGGGGGGATTAAAAACCATAGAGTTTCCCACTAGTGCACATTTGGGGGTATTCTCCTTAATGTTAATGATGTAAAAGGTTGTAATTAAGCACTCTTGAAAGTGATGATGAGAGTGAGAGTCATTTTATTTTATTCCTAAAACCTTGTAAGCCTTATTCGCAACATTGTAATGGGTCTTATAGCCATTGTTGAGTGAGAAGGAATTGTTTTTCCTAGGCTTGTTTTGGAAACATTGTAATGGGTCTTATAGCCACTATTGAGTGAGAAGACATTGTTTTGCCTAGATGCAAGATACCAGATATATAAAATATGCAGAACAGAAATAAAATGCTAGAAATGGTAGAATAACAGTAAAATATCCAGCATAATCTTCACCATACACAGAAATAATATGCGAAATAGCAATAGAAAAGCACTTTGATTCAGAAAGCAATGTTCACAGGCCTCTTCGAGGGGGCAACCTCCAGTCGAGCAATGCTTTGTTACAATAATCTCCAAGCTAGGGTTTTCATACCCTCGACTCTTATTTATACTAAATATGTCTATTAAGAGAAGCATCTAGAGGAAGATCCTTCTAGAAGCGGAAGCTTCTATTAGGTATTCTTACATCCACCTTATTCTATTTTATTGAAAGGTATTATTAATATTGACCTTTATTACATACGAATACATTGATCTACCTATGTGCGGGTTAGGACCTTAACATGTCCGCCCCCTTAAAAATAGCCTTGTCCTCAAGGCTTGAGATGTGGAAACTGCTGCAGAATTGTAGTTGGTTCCCAAGTGGCATCTGCTGGAGTCATATATTTCCATTGTATGAGCACTTCCTTGATGGTTCTCTGACGTAGGCGACGCTCCCGCTGGTCCAAAACTGCTTCTGGTTGTAGCCAAATGGATCCTTCTTCAGCTAACTCTGGGAAGTTGGTTTGAGTTTGGCACCTAGGTCCAATTACCTTCTTCAAGCATGAAACATGAAAAACAGGATGTAGCTTCGACTGACTGGGTAGAGCTAACTAATATGAGACTTGTCCCACACGCTTGAGAACTGTGTAAGGGCCATAAAATTTGGGTGCTAGCTTCTGACACTGCTCGGCCTTGAGGGAAGTTTTCTTATATGGTTGCAGTCGCAGAAACACCTGATCCCCTTCTACAAATTGACGTTCCGAGTGACCTTGATCTACTTGCTGCTTCATTCTACTATGGGCCATGACCAAGTTCTCTTTAAGGGTACGAAGAATATCCTCTTGGATTGTAAGTGTTTGGTCAACCGCCTGGACCTTCGAGGTACCCAGTAAGTATGAGAGAACTGACGGTGGCTTCTGTCCATACACTGCTTCAAAAGGAGTCATGCGAGTGGATGTATGGTATGTAGTGTTGTACCACCATTCGG
>ML795366.1:207948-233500 GCA_009831015.1 Picea engelmannii
TTCAAGTTCTTGTTTGACTTCCGCCATGGCGGACTGCATGGCTACATTGACAGATGCATTTATGGAGGCATTTATGGAGGCATCACGGGAGGCAATAGTAGCACTGAGTTGTTGCACTTCTTGTTGGGTCTTAAGGAAACCAAATTCCAAGGTGTTGAGGTGAGACTCATGTTCTTGGCTACGAGTATGGACCATGAGGATGGGTGAACTGGGAAGGGAGTGGGCGGGTCAGAAATTTTTGTAGAAAAATGATATGGATGAAAGTGATAATGGAGAAGAGATGAATCTAATGGAATAGGTCTCAAATAATGGTGAAAAAATGGGTGAACTGAAAAGGGAGTGGGTGGGTGATCAAAATTTGGACCAGGGGATCAAAATTTGCTCAAATTTCAAAGTGCTTGGAATGCGATGAAAATGATGCCATTGCGTCTGTCTCGTCTTCCTGATTCTGGCGATATATTTACTTTCTCAAACGGAGTCCGTATGGAGAAGATATCGTGATCTGTTCGCTGAGCCAAACAGGCAAAAATTTGATGCTGACTGTACCTGTCCGTATAGTGACATGGCAAGGTTGTACCATCCATACGATGACGTGTCAGGTGGATGACATGGCATGCATTCATTGGTTGTTGGTTGCCGAATGGGGAGATGACACGTGTCATTGATGGCAGGACACATGGACGAATAGGTTGTTGACACGTGGCAGTTAATTGTCGAATAGTTTGGTGCCACGTGGCCCACTCAGGGGCTGCCACGTGGAACCCTGGTATTGGCTTTTGGTTTATTGATTTGTTGTTTAAAATTTTTATGGGTCCATGGGGTTTGAACCCCGGACCTCCCCACAGGCCAAACACTTTAACAAAGTCCGCGCTGCCAGCACACCAAACGTTGTTACTTGTTAACTATACGAATTTCAATTTATTTGAATTCATTGTATTTGGTGGTCGGCGCGGGGGTCCAGGCTGGGGCTTAGCCCCAGCCCCCGGTCACACTCTCCATTCACATGACCCTGCCATCCGACAGTTTGGCGCGCGCGGGGGTATTTCAATTATAGCCCTTGGTTGTATTATTATTTACATATGCCCTCCGATTAAATGGACGTGCGGTTCCAATTATTTAAACCATGATTCTATGTTTTAATATGTGACCAATACCTTTGATTGTGCACGCGGGGGTGTTATTAATATAACCCGCGGTTTTATTGAAACCATAACCATTTGCGCGCGGAGTTTTTGGCTTAAACCCACGGTTCCATTACTTTCACACATGACCGTCCAATGTGATATGGAACCCGGGGTTTTAGTTTGGATTATCAAACGGTTAACCAATATGTGCCGCCACATGTCAATACTTGGTTTAACCTTGCAACAGGTAGCCCCTTTTATGCGCGGGGAACGTGGTCACATGGCCCCATGCGCCCAACACCTCCGTTCTTGGGGGCTTTGTTTCTGTTAACGGTGCGAAATTTTGGCACCAATTTCAGAAGGTGCGCGTGTGCTGAGTTTAGGCACGGAAAACGCCTAGAGGCTAGGTTCATTCACACACAGGTGCAAAATGGCGAACCAGAGACAACAAGCTTGAAGGAGAAAAATGGCAGGAGGCCTAACTTCTTCAATTTTTGGCCAAATGAGGTGCTGTAAAATCCCAGATAGGGGTTTTTGGACATTCTGAGTCCATTGGCACTGTTTTCACAGGCATATGAAGACTTCTTTTGCAGGTTTTTAACCATTGAAGTTTGAGGAAGCTCAAGGGAGCTTGAAGCCCTCATTGTTTGAGGCCTTGCTCAGATGAGCACATGTCTATTTTCTGTGACTAAATAGTCATTTTTGACTAATTATTATGCTCTGAACACATTGGGATAGGTTTCAGATCCATTGAAGGAATTTTATAGGTGTTTTTTTCCACAGAGAAGCTCAGGGAAGCTTGGAGGCCACATGTAGAAGAGGTCATTACTGGATGAGACAAGATCCATTTTCAGAGTTCTAATAGTCATTTTTGGGGTTTTTATGTATTCTGAACCCAATGGGACAGTCTGTAAATCCATTGGAGTTGAGAAGCAGCTTGTAAAATAAAATTTGACAAACTAATCCCAAAGAGCCAAGTCCATTGAAGGAGGCTCAAGGAGATGTAGCCCAGAGAGGGGTGAACTCCTTTATCATCTTGGTATTGTTGTGAGTTTGATGTGTTATTTGCTGCAATTTATGTTGCTGTTAATTTGTTTATAGCACATATTTAACCTTTTAAAAGAAAATTTCCTCACACATGAACATTGACAAGAAGAAGCATGAACTTAACACATAAACCATCTTGCATATTTTAACACATGAAGCAAGGTCCTGTAAGGTTTATTTTATTGAAATAGAGGGTGCTTGCATAGAATAACAAGTCAACCTTCTATTTTCAGATCAGCGGGGTCAGAA
The DNA here is from genome assembly GCA_009831015.1 of Picea engelmannii. NCBI lineage: Eukaryota > Viridiplantae > Streptophyta > Pinopsida > Pinales > Pinaceae > Picea > Picea engelmannii. Next base: position 210,369 of record ML795366.1, read on the forward strand.
ATTTTTGCAGAAAAATGATATGGATGAAAATGATAAGGGAGATGAGATGAATCTAATGGAATAGGTCTCAAATAATGGTGAAAAAATTTCCAGACTTATTTATTTATTTTTTTTATTTTTTATTTTTACAGCTGCGAGGTTGTGCTTTGGTCTGAAGAATGTTGCAGTGCTGAAATCTCCCAGTTCTGAACCAGAGAGTATTTACTTAGCAACTCGAACACAGATGCGAGTCAATAGATCTCGCCGGTTTAATTTGTTTGTGTTGTTGTTTATGTTCCCCAAGGGTTAGGTATTCAAGGGTTCTACAGACAAGGGTTTTCTCTGTGCTATAGCTCTCTGATATACGTGCGGGGTCCAACAGTAGTACTCGGCCCAATATCTCAGGGCACTAACTAAGGAGGATAGACCGTACCCTTAGCCGTACTACCCGACTACCCAGGTACTAGAGAGTATCTTCCCGAGTGCTATTCTCGGTGACACTATAGCAGTCCAGCGGCCGATAGGTTTATCTAAAGAGGGCTTCATGAAATCTAGGCTGATCCATACACAGGTGTTGTCTGATGCGCTACCACTCGAACGGGTACCAACAGGGGTTACATGGGTGGCCAACAGACGTGCGCTTAAGAACCACTTGTATTTCCTGCATGTATGAATCCCACAACTGTGGGTTTATGCACATAACGACAGATCTCTATGGCTTAAAGACGCCGGAATATGTCTCTACCCTGAAAAAAAAAATACCCACAATTTCTACCAAGGAAAGTGCTCTAATACCACTTGCAAGATACTAGATATATAAAATATGCAGAACATAAATAAAATGATAGAAATGGCAGAATAACAGTAAAATATCCAGCATAATCTTCACCATACACAGAAATAATATGCGAAATAGCAATAGAAAAGCACTTTGATTCAGAAATCAATGTTCACAGGCCTCTTTGAGGGGGAAACCTCCAGTCGAGCAGCGCTCTGTTACAATAATCTCCAATTTAGGGTTTTCATACCCTCGACTCTTATTTATACTACATATGTCTATTAAGAGAAGCATCTAGAGGAATATCCTTCTAGAAGCGGAAGCTTCTATTAGGTCTTCTTACATCCGCCTTATTCTATTTTATTGAAAGGTCTTATTAATATTGACCTTTATTACATCCAAATACATTGATCTACCTATGTGCGGGTTAGGACCTTAACACTAGACCTATTTTGGAAATCATTGTAAACTTGTTGTTAGCACATAGGATGTATAGGGGTTAAAAAAAAAAAAAAATTCCTAGTTTTGAGTCATAGGGTATTTTTATTTTATAGGTTCTGAGTCATGTCTTATGTCAAATAAATCATGTTTGATTCTTTCATGAGAAAATAAATTTGACCTCAGTCCATGTAAGAGTCTTGGTGTCATGATAGTGTTCATCATCATGAAAGAAATAGGGGTCAACATTGGTCACACCCTTGGTCTTAAAACTTATCATTATCATGTGTCTTGTCTCAAATGGGTGTAAAAACGATTCCTTATGTCATTTTCAACTATTTGAGGGTCAAATAAAGTGTCAAGACTACTTGCTGCAAACTCACCTGAAAATTCATGGTGTATCAAGAAAGTACCTCATGCACTAATCACACATCATTATGCCTTGGAAACGTGTCAAGTGATATCTTATTATTTTCAGTGCCTTTAATTCATCATTTTCTTCAGGTCAGTTTCAAGAAACATGTCTATCAATTTGAATGAAGTGTGCTTCCCATTGGTTTGAAATATGGCTCTGCGAATGTTCCATAGCAGATGAAAATGGATTGATTTCTTCCAGAAAAAGTCCAGTCTAGCTCGTGAGATACTAGTTGAAGTTTCATATATACTAGGTACCCCTTTTTATGATTGTGCGATGTCTAAAGGTTGATTGTACTAGATTCCAGTTGCTTTGATTTTTCTGCACTACAAACTGTTGCATATTACCTACACTGCAAACTCCTTTCATTAATAAAAAACCTACAATATTGGTATCTTGATTTATACCAAAAAGATCAATTTGCAACTATTTCTTGCAGCAGTGACCTTATCCACTACATTTTTTTATGATGCTACAAATTGAATGCATTTAAGGAGCTGCGAACCCTCTATTTTCTGACTAAACCAAACCCTTCTTGACTATGCTTCACTTAGGTTTGAGGCTAATATTTTTCAAAGTCATTTTCCTTTTTAGACTTGTGAAGTTTTGCAAACCTTTCATTAAAACCTAGTCCAAATTGTGCACTGCGAACTCAACCATGAGCTACGAATCCTCTGTTTTACACAAAGTTACTACAATTTTTTCATGAATGTTGCCTCATTCAACTTGGTATTTTATTATTTTCCTCTCATATTCTACTTTCAGCCTATTCATCCTCACACTTTTGCTGTACATGAATATTTTATTCAAGTAAACCCTAATTGTGCAATTTTTTTTATCAAAAACCCTAATTTTCTTGTTTTTTATCATACATCTAATAACAAACTGTTATAAGAGGGTAAAGGAGGTTTTCAAAACAACTATCATGGACATTCAACAAGGTAATAAGTTTCACAAAGGGGGATAAATTGTCAGGGTTGAGCCACATGACATGCAACTAATAAATTCTGAACAATTTTTCAAGGAAGCATTCCCGAGAGTGGGATACCTGAAGTTTTGTGAGAAAATGCAAAGAGAACATCCTGAGGTAACTAAGCAATTTGCACTCAATTTCAGTGGGACAAATACTAATGTGGGGGCACTGGAGTTTGAAGTCTCTGAGCAATCTATTTCTATAGCCATAGATATACCTGATTGTGGTGATAACTGGTTTAAAGCCATGTCTTTGAATTCTACTTTCTCCAAGGAATTCCTAAAAATTGAATATCAAGGAGACAACCTATCCAAGGGAGTTCCAAGAAGTCACATGCTGGAGTATTTTGAAAAAATTCTTAGAGTTATTCAGAGGTACTTCACTTGTGAAGGAAGGTTCAATATGGTTTATCAAACACTTTAGTGGGAAAGAGTCCATGAACCTTCCCTTTTATATTTTCAGGAGTATTCACAAGATGTCAGATAAGGTCCAAGCTAAATCTAAACAAGTGAATATTGTTAGTGCCACCATTTTTCTTTCCAGTTAGAGTTGGTTTTAAGTTACGTTGTGACCCATGCGTCCAAACATGTGAAGTCAGGTACGTAGCATCGTGAGGTCGAATTTAGCAAGTGGTCGGTTGGCCCTTGGAAATGGGAAGGGATGTCAGGTTCAAAACTTGCGTAAGTGGTACGGGTATGTATTTTCCAAAGATGTTGAATCTTGTTAAGAAAACAGTCTCTACGTGCCCCAGGTCGAGTCAAGTAGTTAATGGAAGTTACATCAGCCAGTACAAAAACTATTATTAGTTCATCATGAAGGACGAAGGAATGAAAAATCATGGCATTTGTATCATGCATGCCCGTCATGCCTTATCGCCTGTATCCTACACGTGGGGATTTTCCATGGAAAACCTGCAACTTGAATCAAAACATCTCCTCACCATGAATTCACTGTCCTCCAACATGTTTCCTTCTTCTATATAACCCGTTATAAATCTCAGATGCTCAACACTCTTTCCGTTCGTAGAACCAGGCCCTCACTCTGTTTGCAATTTCCCTTGCCAGTCCATTTTGTTCAAAATTTGTCTCCCTGTGCATCTGTTGGATATACTACGCGTAAAATACACATTGGTCAAGCCATGGAAACCTCTTAGAGTGTAAGGAAAAGAGCACGGAGAAACATAATTGCAAGGTCCAAACCCCAAAACGACTGGTAGTCATTCTCACTCGCAACAGGTATTCCCAAAGACGTGAAAGGATTTATTCCTTTACCCGCGGAGAAAACTAGATCAAACTGCGCAGAACCTAAAGAGGAGGAATTTGCATAGGAAGGGAAGACAGTAGAAGCCCCGTCTCCTCAACAACAAATGCCTCGGAGGAGGGGTAGGCCAAGGAAGAACAAGGAAACTGTGGAAGCTCATTTTTCGGGAGAATTGCATGCCAGATCAGTGGATGAAGAACTACTCATGCGTGCCATTCGGCTAGACTCTGTTGGAGGATCGAGCTACGAAGGTAGTAGCAGAAAAAGGAAAGTGGATATCACAGGGATGAATGATCAAGATCCATCTCAACAATTAAAGCAGACAAAGTTGGATATCGCTGAACTCTATCAAGAAAACATCGAGTTGAGGCGGTAACTAGCGACAAAGACTATGGAAGTGTCAGTAGTGCAGGGTCGTGAAGGGAACATGGCATGTCTAAAAAGACAACTTAGAGAGGTGCAATACACCATTATATAGCTGCGAGAATCATAGAGACTAGCGGAAGGAAGCCCGCGTGGCTCTTGCCAGTGCACAGAAAAAATGAGTGTAGTTGATGCTCATCTCTGCATCTACAAACATAAGACAAATCTTGGCATTTTTGAAGTACACATTTCCCTAAAGAACTCTACCATTTTGGTAACGGTCGCAACAATAAAACGACCAGTCGCTGCATGCATTTTTTATATCAAATGAGCGTGCATCAAAAATCAAAGTCATTATAACAGATAACAAGCTCCTGATAGACACCTGGTCACTCGAACACCTGATCAAGGGATACACTGACACATCTTTTCTTTATATCGAGGCCTGACCGATGCTTAGATCCTCATGGAAAAATTTGCGAATAGTCATGGATAGACATACGTGATTATTGTCTATTTTTGGAAAGCGCTAGGCGAAGAGTCTCCAGTGCATGCTACTCAGTTTTATAGTTTTAGGGCTAGCAGTTAGAAAGCAGGGTAGCCCATGTGGTTCCCTCATTTATATATTTCATCTTTTTCATGTAAGCAAAGTTGGTTAGAAAATTTGGTAGACGACAACTATTGTATGTAATTTGAGTTTTTTGACCGAAATTTAGTTTTTGACCCCTGAGGATAACAAAGGGACAAACATTCATTTCGAATGAAACCCTTACCCTGGAAAATCCAGTACAAATAGAAAAGTAGCACCAAGTAGCACAGTTCAGGAACCCTGGATCCAAAGATGATTTATACCAGAGTGAATCCTGACCCGAACCCCACAAAGCATGTGTACAACACCAATAAGATTTTGTGCAGGACTAGAGAAAAAGCGCCAGACCCATTCTACTACTTGGACAGAAGCTTGTCCTTTCCCAAGGATAGCGCACAAAGCATTGGCGACCTTGAGATTGAGGCATTCTTCGAGAAAACTCTGTCCAGGTCTAAGTCATAAACCAATTTGGATGAGACTTTTTTCGACCCAAAGAAATTCCAAGCCCTAGTATCAAATAATATCCCCCAGAATATTAATCCTCCTAGGGCTATGGCTGCCAGATTCTCTCCCCTCATCCTACCAACCCAATTACATGGCTTTCCTCAGAATTATAGCCAGAGAATCAGGATCTACGATGCTGAGGGAAATGTTTCCTCTCAAAGGCACCTGGACTGGTTTAATGATTTCATCGACCTGGAAGAGGTGGACTACACAGATGCAAAAATGAGGTTGTTTGCACAGAGCCTTTTGGGAGATGTGAGAAAATGGTTCAAATCCCTCCCGCCCATGAGCATTCAGGACTTCGCTGCATTCGAGATGTCATTCCTAAATAAATGGGGGGACAAGAAAAACCCTTTGCAGCTACTAACATAGCACAATAATATGAAGAAAGCACCGAAAGAAACATTGCAGGAATTCTCAACCCATTTTTTGAAGGTAAACAACTCAATCCATGCAGAATTCAAGCCACCCCCTGGTGTTTCATAGTTGCGGTACATTTATTCCTTCGATAGTGATTTCTCCTTGTTGTTGAGAGAAAGAAGATCAACAAGTCTAGACGCTTTAATGAGAAACACTATCGAAGTCGAAGTAAACATGATGGCATTAGGAAAAATAAAACCAAGGTTCAACTGAGGCGACAAGAGACCCCAGGGAGATGCACAACCATCGACATCACGGTCCTCAAAATACAAGTTTGACATGATGATGAAGACCATGGAGAAGTTGATGGAGAGAATGTCTATGGGAAACAGACCTGCTTCCCGAGAACAGAATGACCCACAACCCAAGAATCAAAACCTCAGAAGGGGTCAAATCCCTCAAATCAGACAGAGGGAACAGAAAGAGCAGAGAGATCAAGGTGACCAACATATGAAACCTCCTTTCTACAACAACTACGCAGACAAGGATTTCGACCAGACGTTCGACGACCAGATGCATTGTTGCGATGACAAAAACCCATGCGTGTTCTTGACAAAGAGCGAGCATGATCGATATATGAGAAAAAATGAAGACTTCGTGCTGGAGACTGATGATGATATGATACTTGAAACAAATGATGCGTCATCTTGGGAGACATAAGAGTTCAGTAAAGGATACAAAAATGCCATCATGCAGTTCCAGAAGAAGTACAACCTCCGGAGCAAAAACGTACCTACCGAATCGCAACAAACGAACCCCATAAGGAAGCCTCCAGTGGAAACCCCTTCCACAAGCCGACCAAGGTCAGACAACATGACCAAGGACATGACAGAGAAGGATAAGTCGAAGGAGGAGGTCCCCAATAAATCTCCAGAGACAGGTCGGGAGGCGAGTGGAAAACAGGTAGAGAAAACTTGTCTCCCTTTCAATTTTGAACATGAGATGGCCAAAATAAAAATATCTGTCCCATTCAATGAAATTATTAGAAAGGGCGAGTATTGGGAACAAATCATTAAAATGATGAAAATGGGGGGGACACCCGATACTCTGAATATTCAAGATGATCACCCCGCTATCCTTTTTGGTCTGCGCGTTGAAGAGACAAATGATACCGAAGACGTCCCTCCATTCTACATTAGTCTGAAATTCCATGACATGACCCTGCATAACGCCATGTTGGATTGCAGCGTGTCGCACAACCTCATGCTAAAGGTGATCATGGATGAACTGGGTTTGGATATCACCAAACCATACAAAGACATTTTCTCTTTTGATTTGAGGAAAGTCAAGTGTTTGGGCCTTATCAAAGACCTGGTTGTGTCATTGGCTCAAATCCCTACTAAGAACATGGTCATGGAAGTAGTTGTTGCGGACATACCCCAAAATTTGGCATGCTACTATCAAGATCATCGGTTGCAAAGTTGAAGGGCACTTTGCAAATGGATATGTCATACGCCACCATCCCTTTTTTTGGCCATGACAGAAGGTTGTACAGAGAAGTGTTGTTGAAGTACATGGTGAGCAACAAGATGCAGCCAAACAATCATCCTATATACACCATAGACACTAAGGTGGATTCTTCTATATTCTACAATGACCTGAGTTTCAAAGGGGAAGAACCGACAACCATCATAATAGTTGACGAGGAAACCACGCGGGAAACAATAGAGTGCACCGACCCAAAAGACTGCATGGAAAACAGGGTGTGGAACATGAGTTTTGATGGCACAGTCAAGAGAGAAGGAGATGGAGCCGATGTATGGGTAAGCCCCCCCGAAGCAAACACAAAGTTGTTCTCATACAATATTGTGTTTGAATGCACTAACAACATGGCCGAGTATGAAGCACTAATCTTGGGCTTACCATTTTTGAAAGAATTGGGTGCGCAGAAGATAGCAGTGTGTAGAGATTTTGAGCTAATCATAAATCAAGTAAAGGGTGTATATCAAACCAAACACCCCAGGCTAAGAGCGTACAAAAATTTGGCTTTGGACCTCCTCGAAGGATTTTTAGAGTATGACCTGTCTGCTATCCCCAGAGAGCAAAATTAGATCGTCGATGCGTTGGCCACCTGAGCCTCGATTTTTAAAATCCCCATCTTCCCAAACAAAATATATGAAATCGAGGTCAAGCACAGGCCGCCAGTGCCTGATAATATCAAACATTGGCAGGTGTTTGATGACGAAAAATAGGTGGAAAGATTACTCCTTATGAGCGATGAGTTCACTAATACAAACATTGACAAGGAATGTTGTGGCGACGAAGATGAGAGTGCGGATGCATGCAGTAACGATGAACCTTTCCAAAACCATATTGCAGGAAGGGACACAATACAACTGAAAAATAATATTATGCCAAATGGGTTGGTGCCACTGGAAAAGATGTTTGACGAAAATGATGTGGCTAAGAAACCCAAGATCATTGCAAGAGAAGAAGACGTGGAAGAATGCAACATTGAGACTGAGGAAAACCCAAAGATGATAAAATTATTGAAGACGCTCAGTCTAGAGGTCAAGTAGGACTACATAAATCTCATGAAAGATTTCTCAGATGTCTTCGCATGGAGCTATGATGACCTGAAAGTATATGACATGAACGTAATCCAACATGTTATCCCTCTCAGGGAAGATCAGAAACCTTTCACACAGAAGATAAGATGCATAAATCCCCTGTTGTTGCCATTGATCGAGAAGGAGTTAAAGAAGCTTTTTGATGCTAAAATTATTGTTTCTTTGATATTCTCGAAAGGGGTAGCTAATTTGGCGCATGTAAGAAAGAAAAGCGATGAGATAAGACTATGTGTAGAATTCTAGAATTTAAACAAAGTGTCTCTCAAGGACCACTACCCCCTTCCTAAAATGAACTATATCCTGCAAAAAGTGGTGGGGTCCCAGAAGATGTCTATGCTAGACGGGTTCTCAGGATATAATCAGATCATGGTCCACCCGGACGACAGAGAAAAAAAAGATTTCAAAGCGCAATGGACATCACATTTTGCTGATGAAAAGGAAAAACAACATCTCGAGCACCTGAAGAAGTTTTTCCAGAAGTGTAGAAAGTTCAGCATATCACTAAATCCAAAGAAATCGTATTTCATGGTGGAAGAAGGAAATTTGTTAGGGTACATCATTTCCAAGGAAGGCATTAAGATCGACCCCAACAGGGTTGAAGGAATCCTAAAGATCAGCACCCCGTGCAGTAAAAAGGAAGTACAATCCTTCCTGGGAAAGGTAAACTTCTTGAGGGGATTCATCCCAAACCTGGTGGAAATCATAAAGCACATAACTTGCATGCTCAAGAAGGGAAACGAGATCAAGTGGAACACGGAAGACAAGAAGTCTTTTGAAGATATCAAATTGGCACTGACTAAATCTCCTATGTTAGCCAACCCAGATTTTACGAAAGATTTCCTCCTGTTTTCATTCACCTCATAACATACTATTGTCGGTGTGCTCCTATAGAAAGATGAGTAGGACTCTGAAAAACCCATAGCCTATTTCAGCCAGACGTTGCGTGACGATCCACTAAGGTATGCCATTATGGAAAAATAGGCATATGCCTTAGTGAAATCCTTGAAAGAGTTCAGGACATACATATTGCACTCCCATGTCATCGCTTGTGTGCCCAATAGTTCAGTAAAGGATATCCTGACTCAATCTAACCTAGAAGGAAGGAGAGGCAAGTGGATAGTGGCCATGCTGGAATGTGATCTTGAGATCAAGCCTACAAAGCTGATCAAGGATCAGGGTCTTGCAAAGTTAATGGAACATTCAAACTGTAACACTATACTAATGAATTTCATCGCTGATCTGTCAGAATGCACTCGAGAAGAAAAACCTGCATAGGTGCCTCAGCAGTTGATTGATTCGCCATGGTATGCTGACATCATCTATGTGTTGGAGAATATCCAAGCTCCTCCGAGCGTGAGTAAGACTAAATCCAGGTTTCTCAAGATTAAAGCGGTTAAGTTCTGCATCCTAGAAAATTCACTTTACTGGAAATACCCCAGGGGAATATTGTTGAGTTGTTTGTTGGAAGACGACGCAAAGTAGGCCATACAATTATTTTAGAAAGGAGATTGCGAAGTACACCACTATTGGAAGACCACCATGCACAAAATATTGAGAGAAGTTTATTATTGGCCTACAATTTTCACTAATGTGTATAAAGAGGTCTCCAGCTGCCACGTATGTCAAATTTTCGACGGAAGAAGAAAGATGCAGCCCCTGCCACTAAAGTTGATCTCAATTGAAGCACATTTCATGTAGTGGGTTCTATATTTAATAGGAGAGATAAATCTTCCATCCTCCGCGCAGCACAAATGGATACTCATGGCCACTGACTATTTCATGAAATAGATAGAGGTGGTCCCCACAAAGCAAGCTACCGATGCAATCATCATCCAATTCCTAGAGACGAACATCTTGTCAAGGTTTGGGTGTTCCATCAAAATCATAATAGACAATGCGGCCGCATTCAAGTCTAAGAAGATGGAGAAATTTTGTCAGGATTATAACATAACCCTGGGGCATTCCACGACGTACTATCCACAAGGAAACATGTTAGCATAATCCTCAAATAAGAGCCTGAACATGATCATCAAAAGACTCATGCAAGATAACAAGAGAGCCTGGCATAAAATCGTATCTACGTGTTGTGGGAATATTGGGTTACCACCAAGAAGTCTATATCAACATCACCTTTCCAGATCATTTATGATGCAGACGCAATATTCCCTACTTCACTAGGACTTCCCGTCAGAAATCTATTGCAAGAACAGGAGGTCGAGCCAAATGATGCACAAAGGAGAATAAACTAGCTAATTCACACACAACAAGTGAGGGAACAAGTGTATAATTGGTCGCAACTCCATCAGGAGAAGATAAAGAAATATTTCGATAAGCATTATAAGCCAGAGGATTTTTGGTTGGGTGATCTGGTCCTGAGATGGGATGCGAGAAATGAGGAAAAAGGAAAACATGGAAAGTTCGATCATCTTTGGATGGGTCCATTCAGAATCAACAATCATTGCGGGGGCAATGCTTATTTTCTAGAGGGGATAAATGGAGAAGACCTTGGTTGGGGGATTTTAAACGACAGGTTCCTCAAGCATTATCTGATGAAATAAAATCCATTTAGGTCATTGGTCATTATGAATAGTCGTTTTATTGTTGTGTCAAGTCAGTAGGTCAAAAAAAAATTGAAGCCTGAAGTGAAGGCCCTATGTTTACGCTGAATTTTTAGAAGCTTCGTCGATAGGTTTAGTTTGTTTTATGTCCTTCATTTATTTCTCTCAGTGTCTGAAAGTCAAATAAAGCCCAATGGTCAGGAACCTGGTCTACTGTTCTTTTCTACCTCGTGGGGAGGATAGCATCCCCGTTGGAGCTAGTTGTTAGCGCCACCATTTTTCTTTCCAGTTAGAGTCGGTTTTAAGTCATGTTGTGACCCATGTGTCCAAACATGTGAATTCAGGTACGTAGCACCGTGAGGTCGAAGTCAACAAGTGGTCGGTTGGCCTTTGGAAATGGGAAGGAATGTCAGGGTCGAAACTTGCGTAAGTGGTAAGGGTATGTCTTTTCCAAAGATATCGAATCCTGTTAAAAATCCAGTCTCTACGAGCCCCAGGTCGAGTCAAGTAGTTAATGGAAGTCACATTGGCTAGTACAACAACTATTATTAGTTCATCATGAATGTCGAAGGAATGAAAAATCACAACGTTCGTATCATGCATGCCCGACATGCCTTATCTCCTGTATCCTACACGTGGGGATTTTCCATGGAAAACCTGCAACTCGACTCAAAACATCTCATCACCATGAATACATTGTCCTCCAACATGTTTCCTTATTCTGTCTGACTCTTTATATATCTTGGATTCTCGACACTCTTTCTAGTTGTAGAACTAGGCCCACACTATGTTTTCAATTTCCCTTGCCAGTCCAGTTTGTTCAAAATTTCTCTCCGTGTTTGTCTGTTGGATATACTACGCACATAATACACACTGGTTGTGACATGTCAACCTCTCAGAGCGTAGGTAAAGGTGCACGGAGCAACAAAATTGCAAGGTCCAAACCCCAAAATGAGTATGAGTCATTCTCACCCGCAACAGGTATTCCCAAATATGTGAAAGGAGTTATTCCTTTACTCGCAAAGAAAACCAGATCAAACCGCATGGAACCTAAAGTAGAAGAATTTGAACAGGAAGGGAAGATAGTAGAATCCCCATCTCCTCAACAGAAAATGCCTTGGAGGAGGGGCGGACCAAGGAAGAACAAGGAAACTGTGGAAGCTCATTTTTCAAGAGAACCGCGTGCCAGATCGGTGGCTGAAGAACTACTCATGCGCACCATCCGACTAGACCCTACTAGAGGATCGAGTTGTGAAGGCAGGAGAAGAACAAGGAAAGTGGATATAACAGGGACGAATGATCAAGATCTATCTCAGCAATTAAACTAGGTAAAGCTGGCTATCGCTTAACTCTATTAGGAAAATATGGAGTTGAGGTGGCAGCTAGAGACAAAGACAATGGAAGCGTCAGAGGTGCAGGATCATGAAGGGAACGTGGCATGACTAAAAATACATCTCAGAGAGGTGTAAGACACCATTTTACAGCTCCAAGAAGCACAGAGACTGGTGGAAGAAAGGCATGCGAAGCATTCTATAGAATGTGAAGAGGCCGAGAAGGAAGCCCACGTGGCTCTTGCTAGCCCACAAAAAAAATGAGTCTTGCTGACGCTTGTCTCTGCATATACAAACATAAGACAAATATTGGCATTTTTGAAGGACACATTTCCCCAAATCACTCTACCATTTTGATAACGACCACGACAATCAAACAGCCACTCGTTGCACGCATTTTTTCTAGCAAATGAGCATGCAACATAAATTAAAGTTGTTATAACAGATAGCAAGATCCTAACAGACACGTGGTCACTCAGACACCTGATCAAAGGGATACACTGACACATATTTTCTTCATATCGAGACCTGACCGATGCTCAGATCCTCATGGAAAAATTTGTGAACAGTCATGGATAGAAAGACGTGATTATTGTCTATTTTTGGAAAGCGCTAGGTGAAGAGTCTCCAGTGCATGCTACTCAGTTTTCTAGTTTTAGAGCTAGCTGTTAGAAAGTAGGGTAGCCCATGTGGCACCCTCATTTATATATTTCATCTTTTCGATGTAAGTGAGGTTGGTTGGAAAATTTGGTAGACAACAACTATTGTATGTAGTTTGATATTTTTGACTAAAATTTAATGTAAAGGTCTTGTAACTTGATGAAAAGATTCTAGTTGTAACAGTTGGATGTATTGTGCCTCTTTCTTTGTGTATGTTCTTCCTGTTATCTTTATTTCATATCTTTTCCTATCTATTTCAGAATGAATTTTTGAACCTGTGGATTCGTTGTGCAGCGCCCCTTGTTCGCGTCACTTAGATAAAACGTTTTCCTCTAAAGCTAACTCTGAAAACGACCACAACGACACTTCGAGTTACTTCCTGTATTTTCTCTTGCCACACATTACGGTTTTACACTGAAGATTGTTTCTTGCCTAGCATTATTCTCTCAAGTTAATTCACTGAGTCATTTGTCTCTATCATTTCTTCAAGTCAATTCCATAGCCCAAGTCTTACTTTATTGCACCAATATAACCAGAACCCATTATATCAAAGGTGTTAAATCTAGCCACTTCTTTCAAAGCCATATCTTGCACAGAGATCACATCTTTCAAGAGAGCCCTCTCCAGATATGAAAGGCTAGTTTAGGGTCTCAAAGTTGGTTGAAAAATTTGCCTTCGTCATCTGTTTATCAGCCGAACAGATTTACGGAGTGCTAACAAATACCAGTGTTTTTCACTCTGGTTTAATCAAGATGCTAGTATTGGAAGAGTTCAAGAATACCAATACTAACTAGGAGGTTTTCCTATATGCATCAGGTTTTCAACTAGATGTTGCTCGCACACCACAATAAAAAATATAAAGACCTACTTCTGCTGAGAATACTAAACACTCAGAGTCAAGAAAAAAGAGGAAGATGACTAGAAGTGATAAATCCATTCAATTTACCAATAAAATAGTTGAAGGTGGTCCCTCACAACCTCATGATAGATTAGTTTCTCATGTGGAAAAACCTACACCTATGGATATATCATCAAGTAAAGTAAGGAGTTTGAAGGGTAAAAACATGTCTTTTCCCCACTTGTTTCTGCAGAAACAGTCAAGCCTAGAAGACCTTTCACCAGATCAACAACTAAGCAACATATTCCTATGGCAGAGGGTACAAAAAAATCCTTAGTGCAACAAAAGGATAAAACTCATCCTTCCAAGAAGCCAATAGATATTATTGATATCAAATCCCCTTCGCATGAAAGTAAACCTACTTTCAAAAGACTCAGGAGGCAACTTAAGGATACAAGAGCTAAAAATGAAAAACTGAAGAAGGAAAATTTGGAGGCCCGAATCAAGATGAAGAATATGTTAGATTTATATGAGAAGACTATTGATAAAGAAAGATATTTGGCTAAGAAATATCTACCTCTGCATAGGAATCTTAAGAATGTGTACAAACAAAAGAGAGCTTTCCAAGCTGAAATCAAGAGGTTGAAAGAAGAATTGCAACCCTTCAAGGAGCAGGTAGAAAAAATGAATTTGGATATGTTAGCTCGTGCGACTGCTAGAAGAAGCACCAAGAAAAGATGAATACAAGATGTTATTTTTACATCAACATCATGTTTTCCATGGTTCACTTTTTATGCACATACTTATAACCCAAGTAATGATTTTTTGTTTTAAGGTGAGGTTACCATATTCATATGACTTCTGCAAAAGGTTACTTCATGTTTCAAAATATTGTAGGAGGTTCTAGAAGGGTTTTCCAACTTTTTGTGAAAGTTTTAAACAATTGAAATCATTTTGGATGTAAAAAAATAAACTATAGGAAATTCCATAGCGTGTGCTGTCAAAGGCACTGTGAACTGGTTGTTTTAGGACAATTTGTAGTACAGGTGATGCGAATGGGGTCTCACGAGGATTTTGAGTTGATAAAGACTACAAGGTGTCAGATTGAGTTTGGATAAGCTCTTTAAAGATTAGTTTCACATCAAGGTCCACCTGCCTCAAGGAACTACCTACAATAAATCCACATGCATCAAGTTATCAGTAATTTCATTTGATGATGCCAACATTTTCCTAGAATATAGCATTCTTGTTACATTTATGTTGTGCACCTAGTGCCATGCCTTTATTATGAATAGAATCCTATGTTAGTTGGTGAATTGTAGAGATATTTTTGGATGTTTTGCTATTTAAGATGCATTGTAACTCTATGAAAGGGTTCGAATGGTTAGACAATGAGACTCTTATCTTTAGTTTTTCAACTATAACAAAGTTTCCAGATGTATGTATCAGACTCAAGAATATTTAATAGTGAATGATAAGTTTCCTTTTGCTACTATCACCTCTATGTTTCAATCTCACTTTGATGTTAGTTGTTGATGAAGGATTCATCATTATGATTGTTCCTTACTACAATAAATGATTTATTGTTTGTATTTCATGCAAGTATGATCAAATTTGTCTCTCTTGTTGATTAGGAGGTTCTTATTCAATGAGATTTGTGCTATATGTGTTTCATAACTACTGGATGTAATCTGATGCATGTATCTCATATTCCTTGCTAAGTCTTCCATCTTCCTATTGATATCTTTAAACATTGATTTTAAGCTATTCAAATCCTTTCTTGTTGGTGTGTATTTCATGGAGATTTTGTGTTGATATTATAAAATGAGTATCACACCCATTTGATACGCTTTGAATTTTTTTTTAATCTTTTTGATGGGTATTAGGATCACACCTAAAGCAGTCTAGGTGAGACTTCCAGTGATAACACTTGTCCATGGGAGTTTTATAAACTCTTGGAAATTATGGTATTGATTTGAAGTTGTGATCATGTATTATGAGTTACCGATTTGCATTGATGCAAGTGTTGGCATTGACATCCTCATTCTGAAGTACAAAGGTGAAGGAGAAGAAGGGTGTATCCTTTCAAAGACATTTGTTATGCAGATCAAGGAATCAATTGCAGATTTTCATTGGTGCAAGTGTTGGCATCGACGTCCTCTTTCCGAAGTACAAAGGTGAAGGAGAAGAAGGGTGCAGCCTACTAGAGGATTTTTTTTATGCAGGTCGAGCAGCAGGGAAGTGCATCATGGAGTGTAAGACTCTTCCTAGAAGTTGTTTGTGTATATTCAAGTTACAGTTCCTATCTATACTTTTGGAGGACCAAAATTTCTTTTTGTGGGGAGGTGTGATCTAGGAGGATCTCCACAAAAAGAAATAACTTCATGGAGAAAATCATTAAACTTTACAAACCATGGAGAAAAATCATTAACTTTGCACACCATGGAGAAGCATTCAGTAAAATGCTAATTAATGATAAGTGGCAAAGAATAATTAATTAATCATGAATGATTTAATTGTAATAAAAGATTAATTGAAGTGAGTTGGAAAAATCTCATGTATTATTCATTTAATTGTAAAAATGGGAAATTAGTTGTGAGAATCCAACTCACAAATTAGTTTCCTAATTTTAAGGGGATATTAGTTGTATGTGAGAAACTAACTCACAAATTAGCTTCCTAGTCATAAGGAGGAAGTTAAGGGTGTTGGATTACTGAGAGGGGGGTTGAATCATTACTAGAGAAATTTAATCCTTCTTAATCCTTTTTAACCACATTATATAAATGTTGTTTATATTTATGATCAAATTACCAATATCATTCAACAAGTGCAAAATAAATAAACCATGAACAATGAGAAATCATACACATACATAGTACGCCAATATTTTTACGTGGAAACCCAATGCAGGAGAAAACCACGTAATTATTTTTCTTATATGTCTTTAAGAATTACAGTCATTGGAAGAACCAACTTTCTTTGTTCTCCAGCTGGAACTGGAAGGAGGCTCCAATCCCCTATATTTTTAGGCTACAATCTGAGGGAATCTCTAACTCCCCAATTCTATGGATACAACTAGAAGGAGGCTACAACCCCTTATGTTCTTCGACTAAAATAAGAAGGTGGCTACAACCACGTATTCTTGTCCCATACAACTACCCTAAAATATAAGTGTCAAATAACTGATGAAACCACTATCACACTATCACTGTGAAATATACCACTGTAAACCTATACCAATCTGTGCGAACAACCTATAACCAAATTGTACCAAAAACCTGTAGTTAACCTCTACCAAAAACCTGTAGTCAACCTGTAGTTAACCTGTACCAATAACCTTTACCAACATATACCAACAACCTATACCAATAATCTCCTCAATAGATTAGATCTAATAGCATAGATCTCATACCCAATATCACAAGAATATCACTCAAAACATGTGCATCTATGTCTCTCTAGTCATGTGTCATACATGTGCATACAATCATAATCATGTGTAATAATAGTCACATGAACTAGACATCAAACCCTCACTATTATACATTCTCAAACTATACCAACAACTTTAGCAATACACCATAACCAAAATCCCTCAACCATGTAACAAGAAATACAAGGTATGCCTCAACACTCAAACTAACAAGATATACCAATGATAAATATCAGACATACCAACACTATATTTCTATAGATCTGACTCATACAGCAATTGCCTTACAACCATCAACCTCTCTAGGGAAAATCCTGAATCTCCCATAACCATATCTCATGTAGACAAAAATATCCAACTACTCATAAGAATATGACATACCTCTTGAACCTGTAGATAGATCTGTCGTACCTGATCAATGTAGACCTTACTAAGAACTTGCTTTCAGACTCTAGAGACATGGCATCCTCATCAAATCAAGTTTTCATGGATTTTTCCAACTGTACGCAACCTCTTCTTCTTCAACTCGCATATATACACACCCTCCTTCACTGCCAGGTCATGTATGTACGCGACCTCTTCCACTGTAGCTTGCATACACCTCAAAAACTAGGGTTTTTTTCCGAAATTATGCAACTCCAAAACTTTCGCCATCAACCCTTCTTTGCTGCCTCATACTTGCGAAACTTTAGATGTATCAATGAGTAACTATAATAGACCTTTCACAAAATAATAGATATTCAATTTTCAAAATAAATGCTAATAGGAGACCCTTGATCTCTTATTTATAATCTCCAAGTAGCTTCCTCAAGGGGTTGCCTTCTAACTAACATTACCCAACTTCCTTGTTTTAGGGCTAACCCACTTCTAACCACTTTGTCCACTTACAACCACTTTATCCACAAATAGTAAGTTCACCACCTTTAGTTGCAACTAATTTATTTTTTATTATTTGTTTTTTGCAACAACTTAACTCATGATTAACTCCTAGTTACAACCACATTTACTAGTCAACTTCTTCTAGAAGATTCTAGAATAAATTGACTTCTTTGACCTTCTAGGGGATCCTATATAACTCATGAGGGTTCTCCAACTTCACAAGGCAATAACTCTCTAACCGTGAGGATTTATGTGACATTCTACATATCACCAGAAATGGCACGACATGTATTATCTATCTAGAGTAGTATTACCTGCAAATACATTGATCTTAATGCCTTTATACCTAAAACAAACTTGAGTCCCTTAACCATACTCTTGGGGATACTGATATTTTCTATTGGACTTTCTTCAAGGGTTGATGATGCAAACTTCAAGTCCATTGGCTAGCGCTGTGACCTCGCGGTATAGGATCCTTTCTTATAGGAGTCAAATTTTCTCTCATACCCTCACTGGATCCTCTCTTATGCACACATGCCCTTTAATTTTCATCGTAGGTCCAACAAAACCTATTGGGCGCTTAATCTAAGCCTCTTTCTCCTTTTGTGTGGGTGACAGGATCTTAAACCTAACCCTTTTCTTTATGCACATTTTTCCACAGGAGCTATCCATTTTTCTCAACTGAAACGCATGTGACCACATGATAGAACCAAGTGCTAGCCAAGAAGGCTCTATTCAGAGCTCCGAGACTGTGACGCTCCGATACATTCACCCAAATGTGGCACTCCAATATCTCGAAGTGGTTACTGACCGAACTCAATCATAGAGTGAATTGACTGATGGTTGTAGGTTTCATCATATACTTCCACTTTCCAACTTCTCCATGGTTGGATTTGAATCATCCTAGATAGAGCGGTTGACAGTTATTTCTAGAATTCCTAGATTGATGGTCGTTAGGAATTTGAGCCTCATTTTCTATTTTCACTCTCCTTTAATCCAATGGCTGACAGGGATTCTCCTCCCTTCAATGATCTATGACTGGGATCTATTCTAGGCTTTGGGGCTCTGGGGGTTCTGCAAATTCAACACAACAACCAAAATCTCTTGGATAGCCGAAGTTTAGAATCTCAAAGGAATTGGAGATCAACGAATCATGCTTCACTCTCTGATCTATGACTGAGATCTATTTCAGAAATATGGGCTTCAAGGGTTCCTTACCTCCAAACAACAATGACCAAAATCTCTCGGAGTGTTGAATTGTCAAAAAACCAAAGGGACCGGGGATATAATGACTTTTTTTTTCTTGCGCTCAGATCCAATGGATGGGATCTAATCTCTTTTGTCTGTGCTCTCCTTTGTTAGAGGTTTAATTCGATGACCCATATCTAATATTGCAGCCCAAACCAATGGTTGTTGTAGTGTCCTCCTCCGCACCTATGCTTCCCTTCAACACAAAATTTTCTCAAGTTTTTCAAGGACTTGGCCTTTGATCTCTTCTTCTAGGGCTGACTTCTTGGCCTCTTCTTAATTTCTTGACCCACTATATCTCCTAAGCTCTCAAACGCTTCAACCGAAGTGTGGTCGCACCCCTTGCGATTAGGTCGCTATCCTTCCTGATCTTATGTTGGGACAAGGGCAGACCTAGATTTCAACGCTATAACATCGCACCTACAAAACCCTAACTACCGACCCTTTCAACAGCACCTACGAAGCATATGAAGTCTCACCCAAGGTAGAGGCAGGGGTGGTTGCAGGACTCAGGTTTCTACAACCTTAGCTGGGACACAAATCTATGATTGTAATACTTAAAAGGGCACTTAGCATGACATTTCATTAATATTTAACCACTATGTACTCCACAGATAAAACATAGCATCGCATCATTCATTCAGATATGACGTATCTAAGCACTTATCATCGAGAGGTAGATTATATCTAGCAGATTTAAGCACTAAGCACATTCACATAGGTCAGATCTAACATCCATATACATCGTTAGCACAAAGCATAAACAGATCTATCTATCTATATCAAATCACTTAGCAAGTAAAGACATAAACACATCAACACATCACACAAAGCATAGCAAAACATCATGTACGTGGTTCACCCCCACCCTGGGGATACGCCCACCAACTCTTCTTCTTTATTATCTTTGTCAAGCTTCTTACAGCAGCATAGCATCAAAATCCTACTCCACAGAAGACAAGATATTTGCACGCACTCTGCTAGATCCTCCTTCTTCAAGCTAGGGTACAGCACCAAGCCTTCTTACAATTACTTACACATAGCTCTGCAAGTCACACACGGAATGCACAAAGTAAGTACTTATCACTCAACACTCTTACAATCCCTTGATCACACAGATCGAATATCTAGCACTTAGCACTACTTATCACCTCTACCACTTCTTACATCACTTAGTCTTCTATATATACATTACAAAAGTGGGCCTAAGCATGGGTAAACCCATAGGCCAACACTCCCATACCCGTTACATAATCCCAAAACCAATAAATCCCTAAAAAGGGACCAAGATCCCATGATCTCTGCTTCATCTTGCGCTCCGCCTTTGACAGCCTATCGAAGTCCCAAAACTAGGTTAAATATGACCAAAAATCCATAAAACTTGGTCAAGGGATAATAGGCCCCCAACACTCACTTGTGACTCGTCCCGAGTCACTCTGGTCTAGGAAGTTCTGATTCAAAATCCTCGAGCTTGAATCGAGTTGCTTGGACTTGTTGCTGTGCCACGACCTCCTGTTAAACGAACTCTTGGATGACTGCATCATTGATAGGTCCCTCTTGGTGTTGTTCAGCTGTAGTGACAACCTGCTCCAGTTCTACTCCTCGGCCTTCAACTTCTGTGAACAATTGGTAAGCCTTATCTTGTACAGGTTGGAGCCTCTAAGTTAATTCCATAACTCTACTCTATATAGTGTGGATCTGTTGCTGTACAGTGCATTTCTCTTGAGATCGCTTCATTCTTTCCACAGCTGACAGGGGCTTCAACTGCACCCATATTGTCTCTGCTTGTTTCTTTGCTTCCTGGAGCCGCGACTCCAGTGCCTAGAATTTTGGGTTCTCAGTGAGTTTCTCATACATCTGGGCACTACAATTACTCAACTGCTTTCATTCCATGGCAAGGGATTTTAGTCTCTCAACTGCGCTCTAGGAAGTTTCTTCTCTTTGGTCCCTCAAATCCTATAGAGTCTCGGGCATTGTGTGGAGCTCTAAGTCTACTATGTGTTGTTGTAGCTACTAGATAGCTTCTACGAGTTGTTCTAGTTGATGCATGACTCGGTCCTCTACCTTTATTTCTAAGACTTTCACAAAGCAAAGTGCTTTGCTGACTACTTCTTTCACTTCGAGTTTCTTCGCGAGCAACTGTTCTTTTCCTTGTTGCATCTATGCTTTTTCTTCATTGAACTTCACTTGGAGAGCAATCTTTTCCTGTTCTGCAACACTGCATTGTTCTACAAGTACGCCTTTCACTTGCTTCGAGGCCTAGGTGGCTTGTCCTGTTTCTTCTTGTGCTCGTCGAAGGCGAGCTTTGACTGTATCAACTAGTTGATGGAGTTGGGTTGGCTCATCTCCCAACTCTAGTTCTCTCTATGGTAGGGGCACAGTGGAGACTGTACGACTGGGTTGAAGGGCTTGTTGTACCCCTCGGAGTTTGATTTCAATTCTATCATACATTTGTTCCTACTTGGCTTCTTGTTTCTCTGTTATTTCTAGCGAAGCATCATTCAGGGATGCTATGATGAAGTCAAAATCATCAGAGGTGAGGACATTTTGCATCTTGGTCATGGTGGATTTTGATTTCTTCTGGGAAGAAGGTTCCGAGGGGGAAACCTTCCTCTTCTTCTGGGGATCAACCTCATCTCTGAGTGGTGTTACTTTGCCTAGCTTCTGTTCAGCTTCTACTTCGTCATCACCCCCTCGGTCAGGTGACACTGAAGAAGTCTTTCCTAAGGCACTGCTTAAATCTTAGAACTCTTTTTTCTTCTTTCTTCTATTGGTTCTGGGTGTATTCTGTTCTTTATGAGTGTCCTCTGGGATTTCAAGGTCATATATCTCTACAGGGTTGGCAGGGATAAGGAGATAAGCGGACCATTCCTTAGTGATCTCCTCAAGGTCTTCTTCTGTAAGTTTATAATATGAATCTTCTCTTTATGTTCATCTGCTCATGCTGTAACGTAGATGAAGTGTCGATCTACATTGAACTTCATCAGAGGTCAGAATCTCTATAGGGTCTTCAGAGTCATGCGAGGCTCAACTTCGATGGCTCTTTTTAGCTGGAGGTAATATGTATGAAACAAATCATTCGACTGCCAATGTTTGTTCATATCACTTGAATACCAAAGGGTAGTGAACTTCGCAACAAGTGGTTCGAATGGATCTATATCTGGGAAGGTCACACCTTCCAGCATCTCCCAAGCAACACATGCGATGAGGATCAAGAGCCAGCTAAAGTCAAATTCAAAACCCTGATCATGTGCTCCTCGACAGTCTAGTTCCAACTGGTTAACTATGTACTTCACCCAATTCATCTGTAGGCCTTCTGTGCACTTCCCTGTGAGGTCAACGACAAAGGCGGTGACCTGCGTAGGTCGGTTCTTCCCACTACTACATATGGGTGGATTATTCCATGAAAATTTTCCACGCTTCCACTAGTCTAATATTTTTTTTAAA
This sequence comes from Picea engelmannii, assembly GCA_009831015.1. Taxonomy (NCBI): domain Eukaryota; kingdom Viridiplantae; phylum Streptophyta; class Pinopsida; order Pinales; family Pinaceae; genus Picea; species Picea engelmannii. The sequence goes on from ML795366.1 coordinate 233,052, forward strand.
CAGGGTGGGATTTTCGTCGCTACTACCACAAAAGTTTGTTGCAATATCGACGCAAATATTAATTTAACCTAGTCAGGATTTTCATTGCTATAGCGAAAAACTTTCGTGGCAATAGCAACGAAAATTTTGTCTATCTCATTGGTCGGTGTTAATGACTAGTTGACTATCTTTTCTATATATAGGTGACTTTAAGAGACTTTGCGACACAATTGCTATAGTTGCGACACTGTTCTTGGCTTTTGTTTGAGCTATTTATTTTTTCCGTCACCCATCGGTTGAACAAATCCAATTCTCAATCTACATAGATCAGATTTTGAACTTGCAAGGTTAGTATGTTATTTTTTATTGATGTACTCATTTAACTTGTAATTTTTTTTTCAAATGTCCAAATTGCATTTAGCTTATTTTTTCCTTGATAATATATTTATATAATATGTGTAGTTATACCA
>ML795366.1:247460-314280 GCA_009831015.1 Picea engelmannii
CAAATAAAAACATCAAAGGTCTTAAAGGAAATTGACCATGTGGTTTTATATATATTTATCATACTTGATTACCGAATCAAAATGTTGCAGGATACCATTCACATGAAGTCTGGGCTTTGTTGTGACTTGGATCAATTGACAGGATTATAAAATCTTATGATTTGAGTTAATTTTTTTATGTTTTCCCAACAAATAATTCATGTAGTAATTCAATGCATAAACTATGATGTACAATTCCTTATCTTATTTGGGTATATTATGATTGCACTAACAAAGTTTCAAGTGTTATGTTATCCAATTCCTTCATTGTATCAAAGGTTCCACCATTGTGTATCATGTGAAATTTGCTTTGATTTCAAATGAAATTTCAAGTTTCATTAGATATAATATTGATGCATTACAATTCTTTCAAGTCAAAGCTTCAGTTACTTGGTTTTCAATTGCAATGAATTGAAAGGTTATACTTGCCTTTTCTAATGTGCATTGAAGAGACACTTCATTCCTAAATAATTTGCTAACCCCATGAAATACCTTGGTTCAATTAAATTACTTTGTTGCAACTCGCTATAACTCTGCTGCAACTCACTATAACTATGTTGTAACTCTGTTGCAACACTATGCTGTAACTGTACTTTCTCCTTCAAATTTTGTGTTGTTACTCCACTTGTTGTTACTCACTATTACTCTGCTTCAACTCGCTATAACTCTGCTGCAACTCGCTATAACTCTGCTGCAACTCGCTATAACTCTGCTGCAACACTTTCTGTAACTCTGTTGCAACTCACTATAGCTATGTTGTAACTCTGTTGCAACACTATGCTGTAACTGTATTTTCTCCTTCGAATTTTGTGTTGTTACTCCACTTGTTGTTACTCACTATTACTCTGCTACAACTCGCTATAACTCTGCTGCAACACTTTCTGTAACTCTATTTCAACTCACTATAACTATGTTGTAACTCTGTTGCAACACTATGTTGTAACTATACTTTCCCCTTCGAATTTTTTGTTGTTACTCCACTTGTTGTTACTCACTATTACTCTGCTGCAACTCGCTATAACTCTGCTGCAACTCACTATAACTATGTTGTAACTCTGCTGCAACACTATGTTGTAACTGTACTTTCTCCTTCGAATTTTGTGATGTTACTCCAATGAGGCTACGATAAACAAGTTCGAGAAATGGTCTTAAGATATCATCCATAAATCTTATAAGTGTTGTCATAGTATTGTGTAATATAAATTGCATAATGACTCACTCATGCAGTGAATGTGTTTTTTTGAAAGTAATATTCCAAATTATTCTTTGTGTATATTGTCATATTCGTATCCTTACTTCTAATCCAACTTCATGATAACACATGCTTACAATATTTCATTGATTAGTGCCTTGATTATTTGTAGGGGATATATATATTACAATATATTACAATATTACAATATTACAATGTAATAGTGATTACCATATTACATTGTAATATGGCATACAATATGGTATACCATATTTGATGTAATTTTTTTTTAAACCTAAAGTCATTGTGGCAATATCGACGCAAGTTTGCCAGAATTTGCCATGAATATTCATTGCATATACAACGTGTGTCGTAAGTTATTGTCTTGGCATAACGTTTCGTCCCAATTGCGACGAAGTTTCGTCATAATTACCGCATTTCTTTGTTGTTATTTCGACGATATTTCATCGTAATTGCGACGATGCAGAGGGTTAACTGATATTGAAGGTGGTGACAAGTGGAGAGCTATTTTTGTCGATTTTTCCACGAACACTTGGATTGTGGATATAGCGACGAAATTATTCCAATGAAAAAAAATCCTAGCTTTCGTGGAAATTGTGATGGATAAGTGTGGCAATATCAACAAAAAACCATCACAAATTTGCTCATATGTACTAGTGTCCTTACTAACTTTCCCGCTATTAGTTGGAATGCTAGCACACTGCGCCACTTTGGATGGAAGCTACCTTGTAGCCTCTTGTTCTCTTCTCAACATCCCCATATGTATCCTTAATATTCTGTGCTAGTGCGTGATCTACGACTTTTCTTGGGTAGAAATCCTGTGGGTTGGGTCCTTGCATACTCAGTCCTATGATCCTATGGATCAGTTTTGGGTCAACTGTAATACGATGGTCTAGCCATAAGTATCCGCCATGGTAGCATGACAATAGTAGCTTGACGCAGGCAGTGACTTCTTGGTGTCTACCGAAGTGTGGGATATTCATGACATTCAACAGGGTGGACTGCCCGAGGTTCATCGTCCATGGCTGAGGGATGATCTTTGAGTTCTTCCCCTTCATCTTGGTCAGGTATTTATACGGGGTGAGCATACCATATATCTTGCGATCTCTGAGGTTGAAGTCGCTGAACTTCAACGCTGCGATCTTGTCTTGGTTTGATCGAACTACACATATCCCCTTTGGGAGGTACCCATTAACTATGGTGTACTCAAAATCTCTTGGTACACTATCACGATTCACCATGCTAGCCAAAGGCAGGATGTAATCTGGCAATATGGTCGGAATCAGCTTCGCATTTTCTAGGTTGTCTTTATGCTTGGTTCTCTTTTCCGCTGATGGCCGGGATGGTCCGACTCCGCGAGCAGTCGACGAAGATGCTTGCATTGTTCTCGTCGATGAGACTTGTACACCTGCAGACATCAACATTACTCTTTCAGTCATGAGTTTGATGAGAACTTCTTTGAAAAATTTCTCTACTGCGCTGAACTTGTCTGACATACACGCTCGGGGTTGGAAATCTCAGTTTCAAGGAGTAACTTAGACACTGCAATGGGATAGAGAGAAATAGTGCAATGATCACTATGAAAAATCAACGAGTCTGCGGGCTCAAATTCATGATTAGAAAAAGTGTTCTCGGTGCATGGCATGATGGGATAAATAGATAACTTGGAAACAAATCTCTTGCAATGGGTGAGAAGCCTTCATTAACTCTATTATGTTTGTCACAGCACGGTCCAACGGTCTGGTGGCGAACCATAAATGCCTTTCTACCCGTTCGGGGGGTCGGCCTAACGGTTATACTATTCCCAATGGCTATGTTGTTTCTCCATGGAGAAGTGCCATGTGATGTTGTTCTGATATCTCGGCGAAGCTCCAATTTTGCAAATTTTCCTTTGGCGAAGTTCCCTCTGGGACCTTTTGTAACTTGTCGATCTTATCTCTTTTCTTAGTTTTCTAGCCTTCTTTCCAGTGAGCTTCATCTTGGTATTCCCTTTTCCATTATGATTCTTATCTTCTTTTGGCATAGTTACTTCGCGTTGTTGAGATTCTTTCCTAAGATTCAAGGGTGATATTTCTTCTTTATCTGGAGTAGGTACTTCAATCTTCTGTGGGTCTTCTAGTGTTCTTGCAACTTCAACATCCGGGTCTTTGGTGTTAAATAGCTTCGATCTGTTCTCATGTTCTTCAATCAAGTGTGTGATCCTTCTAGTCATGAAATCTTTTAACTCTTGCTTCTTCTGCTCTAAGACTTCTTCTTTTTCATTCCTTCTGGCATGATCTCTTTCAATCCAAGGTTTTCCTAGTAACATGGTAAATGGGGCATTGTTCTCAATAAATTTAAAAATCTCAAAATCTTCTTCTTTCGAAGTTCCATTGGCATTCATAGAGATCTGGGTGAGCATTCCACATAGGTTTATCAACTTTCCTCTAAATATCCCTATTCCTCCCAATCAAGGAGTCATAGAAATCTTCCCTAAAAGTTCCCAAGTTCTTTCTATCATGATATTCACCTATGTTTCCTCATCTAGAACACAGTCAATTTTGAAGTCTCCTATTCTTGCTTCAATGCATTATTTTTCTTTGAATACCTCTGATAAGTTGACATGTCGGTAGTTATTCAGGGTTTCTTTTATCTATATCAATACTTTCTTTGATTCTTTCTGGGGTTCTGCTATAATCGTAGTTTCTGGATCTTCCTTAGGGTTTTCTTGTCTCATGTTCATTCCTTCAAGCTTAGCAATCATTCTAGGGTAGTCCAATACTTCATGGTCCATAGATTTGCAACAAAGGCAACTAGGTCTTCTCCCAGGGCATTCCTTAGCAAGATGTCCTGATTTTCTCCAACTGTAATAGAGGGTTAATCCTCTCTTTCTTTTAAATGATCCCCAACCTTTCCTGTACTGCTCGCTAGGATCATAGTAGCTAACCTACAAACATTTCTTTCTAAGATCCCGCATCCACTTGTTAGTCCAAACATTCTTTCTATGCATAGGTATAACTTATATTTCACTATTCTTATCATATCTTCTCATATCAAATCTTCTTTCATCTATTAGCGCCCTAGTTTTCAAGCTAGGACATAATCTATCAAACATACCTAGATCCATATAGTTGAAACACAAATTTCCACTTATATTATTTCTACAGAGCACAAATCTTTCAGATCTAAAACGTTTCACTATTCTTACCTTTATCAGAGCACAACGCTTCCAGATCTTACCTCTTTTCTTCAGATCTGACCTCTTTTCTTGGCACAGAGCTTCACATGTTAGTAGAATGTTGTTCACTAGGGCAATAGATCTATGCACGGAGATTTCACAGTTTTAGGTTGGATCTTTGCACAAAGCTTCTTCTTCCTCAGTTCCCAGCTATCGCAATTTCAGGTCCCGGCAACAAAACCATTTGTTGGCACAAGGGCAGACCTAGGGTTCAACGCTACAACAATGCACCAACAAAACCCTAACTACCAACCCTTTTGGCAACACCTGCGAAGCAGATGAAGTATCACCTGAGGTAGAGAAGGGGTGGTTGCGGGACTTAGGTGTCTGCAACCTTAGCTGGGACACAGATCTGTGATTGTAATACTTAACAGGGAACTTAGCACCGATAGTTCATCAATATTTAACCACTATCTACTCCGCAGATAAAATAGAGTATCACATCATTCATTCATATCTGACATATCTAAGCACTTATCATAGAGAGGTATATTAGATCTAGTAGATTCAAGCACTAAGCACATTCACATAGGTTAGATCTAACATCCATATACATCGTTAGCACAAAGCATAAACAGATCTATCTATCTATATCAAATCACTTAGCAAGTAAAGACATAAACACATCAACACATTGCATAAAGCATAGCAACACAGCATGTATGTGGTTCACCCCCACCCTGGGGCTACATCCACCAACTCTTCTTCTTTATTATCTTTGTCAAGCTTCTTACAGTCACATAGCATCAAAATCCTACTCTGTAGAAGACAGGAGATATACGCACACTCTGCTAGATCCTCCTTCTTCAACCTAGGGTACAACACCAATCCTTCTTACAATTACTTGCACTTAGCTCTGCAAGTCTCACATAGTATGCACAAAGTAATTACTTAGCACTCAACACTCTTACAATCCCTTGATCACACAGATCAGATCTCTAGCACTTAGCACTACTTATCACCTCTACCACTTCTTACATTGCTTAGTCTTCTATATATACATTACAAAAGTGGGCCTAAGCATGGGTAAACCCATGGGCCAACATTCCCATACCCGTTACATAATCCCAAAACCCAAAAATCCCTAAAAAGGGGTCAATATCCTATGATCTCTACTTCTTCTTGCGCTCTGCCTTCGATAGCCTGTCGAAGTCCCAAAACTAGGTCAAATATGACCAAGAATCCACAAAACTTGGTCAAGGGCCAACATCTTATAATTTCTCAAGGTTTTAAAGGCCATGGCCTTTGTCTACGTTTAACTATAATGCTTCCCCTCCTGAGCTTATTAACACTATTAAAGTGTTCCTTCAATGCCCTCTTAGCACTCTATGTTCTTCCTCCTAAGCTTTACCAACATTTTGACGAAGTGTTTTCTTCATGCACTCCTTGCACTCACTCTCCTAAGTCTTGGACATCAAAGACTCGACTATGCACTCCTTGCGCTCACTCTATGTAGACTTGCACTATCCCTCCTGAGATTTGTGCACTTAATGTGCCCCTTGTCTGATTTTGACTTCAACACTCCTTGAGTGTTATAGGTGCCCTCCTAGCACAACTTCTCTTCCCTCCTGAGCTTAACTAGTTCTGGTGTGCCCACTTGGAACACTCCTTCTAAACTTGAAATTGGGTTCTTGTGCATGCCTTTCCCTAGATTCTCAGAGTTATCAAATAACTCTAGTGTGCACTCCTTGCACACCCTCAGGAGCCCAAAACACTTAGAAAATCCACACAAACAAGGAATTCTATATATTCCTACAAAGAGGACTGTTTAAGCACTCATGGAATTCACAAATATACATAGACATTTAGTAAACATTCATAAAACACACACTCATTCACATAGAAACAGACACACCAAGATTCATATGTAGGGAAATATGCTTTTTCTATTTAATCTGAATGCTTTTTACAATGTTTATAGTGGTTACAAGACTTGAATGCAACCGAGTCTCAGTTCTTATTCTCTTATCCTCTATCTAGAATTCTCCTAATCTATTCTGAGAGAATAATCAATCCTCTTCTTAATACATTGATCCTCATACAAAAGAGGGGCTTCTCGATCCTTCCTAACCTAATTGTATTAAATTACATTTAATTTACAATTGATATGAATCAGATCCGGATCCCCTAAGAACTATAGTCTATTGTGCCATTAAAGTAAATTGCATGCATCTTGGATTCATTCAATTAATCTTTGGCTATTCTAGCCTCCCATCACTTAACTACATTAAATTGGGGATTTAAGAAAAAATGAGAGGGTTGCACCTCTCTTTCCTTGGGATCTTCTCATGATCCTCTTGTGTTGCGTGCTGGCTGCTGATGTGTTGTTGAGACTATCATGGAACCCCTCACCAAGTTCTTGAGACTATCAGGCAGTCTCATCTTCTCCTTTACCTCATAGCGATCTAAATTTTCCTTTCTGACCTCCTGATAGTCCTTGAGATATCCAACTGATCTTTCATCATTCTCATCTCCATAAAGGATTTCTCCACTCTCTGATTTATAGATGTAAACCATATTCTCTGTTGATGGGAATTTATCCTCTAAACCCTTGATACTTTCTATTTGTCTCAACCATCTCCTTAGCACCTGCTTTTGCCTCTTGAAAATCAATTATTGGATAGGCCACTTCACCTTCTTCTTCATGGGCCATTCATATCTCCATCTCTCTTTCTCTTCTTGTTTCATCCTCTGCCATTGTAGCTTCAATATTTTGAGTTTTTCTATGGTCTCCTTGATCTCTTTATCCATCTCCTCATTATTCATCTTCTTATGGTCTCCTCTTGAACCTTGTATATGGCATTCAGTAGCCATTTTCTCCTTTTCCTTCTCCTGGAAAGTCTGTGAGCTGCAGTCATCCTTTGCTAAGCCTCTCCTCACTTAGCCTCTTGGTTCACCTGCTGGAACCCTGAGCGTTTACACTCATTTCGAGTGTAGGCACACACCTTACACTATCTCCTCTCTTGAGCACTCCTTTCTCTCTAGCTACTTTACCCAAACTACTCACTTTAAGAGCTCCATAGGCTCTTCTCTACTCCAAGAACACAACTGGTTTTTTTCTTCCAACCCACTTGGTTGTCTGATACTACCTTCACACCTACAAGCATACTTCACACAGAGCTCTCACGCTCTACCTTCTCCTCCCTTTGCATGTTGTTTGCAGACAAGAATAAGCTCTGATGCCACCTAATGAAAATGTCAAGCCCATTGGTTGGCATTGTGACCTCTTGGTCTAGGATCATTTCTTACAGGAGTCAAATTGTCTCTTAAACCCTCAATGGATCCTCACTTATACACACATGCCCTTTAATTTCCATTGCAAGTCCAACAAAACCCGTTGGGCACTTAAACTAAGCCCCTTTCTCCTTTGGTGTGGTGATAGGATATTAAATCCATCCATTTTCTTTATGCACATTTTTTCCCAGGCACTATCCCTTTCTCCTAACTAAAATGCATGTGACCGTGGGCTAGAACCAATCACTGGCCAAGAAGGTGCTATTCAGAGCTTTGGAAATATGACACTCCGGTACATTCACCCAAACGTGACACTCCAATCTCCCAGAGTGGTTATCGGTCGAACTCGATCATAGAGTGACTTGACCGATGGTTGTAGGTTTTATCCTATCCTTCCACTTTCCAACTTCTCCATGATCGGATTTGATTCATCCTAGATCGAACGATTGACAATTAGATCCAAAATTCCCAGATCAAAATTCCCAGATCAACGGTCCTCGGGAATTTAGGAATCCTTTTCTCTCTGCACTCACCTTTAATCCAATGAATGGTAGGGATTCTCCTCCCTTCCCCGATCTACGGCTGATATCTAGTCTGGGCTTCGAGGATTGGGGGGTTTACAACTTCAAAAAAATGACCAAAATCTCTCGGATAGCTGAAGTGTTGAATCCCGAAGGGCTGGGGGATCAACGGCCTATGCTTCACTCTATGATCTACAACTGAGATCTATTTCATAAATACAGGATTTGGGGGTTCCTTACCTCCAAACAAAAATGACCAAAATCTCTTGGAGTGTCGAATCATTGAACCACCAAAGGGATCAGGGATCTAATGAATTTCGTTCTCTTGTGCTCATATCCACCTGTTAGGATCTGATCTCCTTTATCCACACTCTCCTCTACTCTAGGTTTAATTCAATGACCTAGATCTAATCTTCCATCCTAGTATGGCACAATCTGTACTTGCACAAAGCCTGAGGCAAGTCGATACAAGATTGGTGTAATAGGGAGTGACCTATCACTGTTACCTTAGAAGGAAACCCCTTTATATTTAGGAGTATGTTGTAGTACCCCAGGGGAGACGTCCCCAGTGACATGAGGGTTTGATAAGGATAAGGTAAAATATATAAGAAAGTCCCACCCCTCTCACAGGTCACTCAAGTCAGAGGTTCGTTATGTCTTATAGACATGAAGCAGAAAGATAAAAAGGTGTACCTTCCTAGAACAAGACAACAAAAGAATGCAATTTCCAAGTACCATATGATATTAGTGCTTCATATAACCATGAACCTTTGAGAAATAAGAAAGCTGATGTAATACTGCAGAAAAATAATTATCTATAACAACAATGAATGTATTGTAACATCCACAGTATTTATACTTCAAAAATGATTAGAAAAGACAAGAGAATAGAGGTCTAATTTGACATAATGATAGCAACTTGTCAAAAGAAAAGTTTGGAAATATCTAATCAGATTTTAATGTCACTTTTAAGATGAATTTGTTGTTTTAAGATGGTTGTAGAAATATTTTGTAATAGAAACAAGTTTTTTAGGGAGTTAGTGTAGTTTAAGGTTAGCAATAATTAGTTAAAAGCTTCAAGGAAAGTTGTTTGAGAGTTGTTTGAGAAAATCAATCACCAAGGTGAGTAAACTAATGCCTTTTAGGGTATATGGAGTCAACAATAGAAGTAGTAGATCTTAGAGAAAAATAGCAATGATAATGCTTGTCCAAAGAAGATGGAATGGATGGAGGAGGTGTCGGTAACCCAAGGCCTCAAACACCCAAATCCTTAAGAGAAAAATGGCTAGAAAGTAAGAAGACATAGGCCCTAGCGGTTTCCCTTTCCTTAGACAAAATTGGAAGTAATATATAAAATAGGAAATTAGAGTAGGGCTACTAGAGTGGTAGTAAGTAGGGCTCTAGTATCTACTTCTAGGAAATATGTAATTTGAGAAATTCAAACAAGTGGAAGATTATAGAGAAAAGGATAATAACTTATGTTTCGCTCCTAGGGTTTTGAGCAAGCAATTTCATAATATTTAGCATGAACCAAGTAAAATTTACCACAAACATTCATTAACATAAACAAATTGTATATTTTCTACTTACTTCACTAAGAATAATCAAGCCAAACCCTAGTTGAAGATCCTCCACAAAGAAAAATAGCCAAAATACACAAAGATTTGCCTCTCCAAGAAGTTACGCACCACTTAGTTTCAGCCAATAACCCTTAAAGAGGGACGAATTTCAGACCACACACTTGTGTGATGAGATATGATGATAAAAATGAGATTTTTCTCTCTTATTTGTACAATATCATTGACCTTTAATTACAGTTAGGTCATAAAAAGGATGACATGGCCAAATTACAATAAAATCCCTTTTTTTACATAAATGACAACAATTAAACCCTAATTTCATCTTCAAGGGTGACATCATGCCCTTCTAGGGTGACGTTAGGCCCCTAGGGTGGAACACTAGGCCTCAAGTGCAAAACATTTGGCCTCCAAATGCCTTGAATGCTGCCACATGTGCCAACTAGAACACAACTGTCCATCATAAGTGAAAACCCTAACTCTGGATGATGTCAAGGTCAAAATGATAATGTCATGTGTTGTCAAGGGTCAACGTCCAAGTGGAAAGGAAAAACCCCCCTGGGTCTAAGTCTTTCGGAGTGTCCCTAGTGCAACGTCCTTCTTTCTTCCTGGTGCAAGCCTCTGGTTTCCCTTTCCCCTTGGTAGGGTCACAACATCCATCTGTTCGAATTTCATCCCCATGGAGGTCTGACCTAATCATTCCCCCATATGCACCTGTCCACCAGTAAAGTCCTACAACAACAACGAGTACACCCTCAAGGGCCTCATAAGTCACAGGGATCAAAGCAATTCCAATCACATATGATAGTAAAATTACCCAAACATATGCATCAAACCCCCCTTTACCTAGTAAAATTTTCAAAGATGTTATGCAGTTTAACAAGTCAGGTTTGGAGAAGGTCTCATGATGTCCTATTGGGATGATCCTCCTTAAGTTTGGGGTGTTTCTCAAGTGAGAACCAATTTAGGTCATGTAAGTGTGTGTGAAGTGGCGTTGGGGAACGTTTGGGCAGAGGATGTCGTGATTACATGGAAATGTAGGTATTTCCTATGGGTGCCTTTGTAGAGGGCGAGATGTACCTTATCATGGATGCCATTGTTTCCTATCCCATTCAATGCCTTTTATTGTTAGTCTTATTTATTTTTGTCTTTTTTCTTTTCAATGGAAAAAAGGGGGGACATTGTCATGGCATGGTGACCAGAGGTGAGAGTGTTACCCACAAGCATTTCACAGAAACGAGGAGGTTGGCTCATGATGAGACCCCATTTCTCTTGGTTATGCCACCAAGAGCCACTACCCAAGCTTGGTGACTAGATAGATGGTAGTGTCATACTGCTACATGCCCATGGAACTAATAGGTCAGTTCATGATGAGACCTCCATTCCACCAACTAGTACCTTGAGTTTTTATTTATCTTATGGGTCCCCTTTTCTTACTAAGAATATTTTTATTGCTTTCTCGGAATCCCTAGGCGAAGCATCTCAAAGGTTTCATTTTTTCTTTTAACTCTTGCCATCTAATTTTACCCTATAGGCCTTTAGCCCTTTATTCCCACAAGACAAGGTAAAACCCTTCCTAGCGTGGAAAACACAATGCATGAACCAAGGTGGGGGGAGATGAGAGGAATAATGATAGAAAGTGGTAAGTATGGAGGGAATGGACGATGACATTTCATAGACCCACCCAGTGGAAAATCGTCCTAAAGGGGAATCAACTTACTAGGGAATTATGTCACACTCCTAGGTATGAACAAGTTAAAGAGCATAATTTCCAAGAAAACATTATGGAATGAAGTAGAATTCGGTGCAACATATTCAAGTGATTCAAAAATTGGAGTGACACATACTATGATACCCAAACTCATTACCTCATGAAGAAAGACTTACTACTACTTCAGGACTAGGCTGGTGGGATGGATGATGTTACTGCTGATAGATGGATTGCACTGAAGAAAAGATGGGCCCTCCAGGGCCATGCTCAAGTTACCTAGCTCTCAGAACTCCATGTCTAGGATCTATGGGCCTCAAGACATAATATCCTTAGTTATCCCTAGGATAGGGGATAACATCTGGCTCCAACTTGGTGACATGTGCTCATCATAGATCATATGAGAACCTCAACATATCTGCTATGACCTGTATCTACTCGATCTCAACAAATGTATTAGTAATCATTAGGGTGGTGATATCACCCCTTGCTCATATATGATATAGTGGAATAAAAGTAAGCATGCATATATATATATGATGAAATAATACAAAATGAAACTACACTAAACTAGCATGATATGTAGATGGTATATACAATGGATGCAAATGCCTAACTAACATACATGTACTTACATGTTGGCTAAATGCTAGGTGTATTCAAAGAACTAGTGAAACCATCCTAGCAATATCTCATAATACCTTCCTCTGTGCTTCATCATAAACCAAAACAATGACAAGTCAAGCACAAAAATAACATGAGTTATAACATGTATCACATCATCGGAAATCATAAATTCTAGCTCATGCAGGTGGGAGGGAGGGACAAAATCATGCCAAGTCACCCTTCTAGAAAAGTGATCAATCCATCTCAGAAAATGATTGTGAGAGGCCAGGGACTCAAAAGGATGTCTCAAAGAGCCTGAGGGTTGAATGCCTTGGATGTCATCACTCCCTAGAGTATGAAAAGGGATTAATAAGAACTTAGAGGAAAACTGAAAAACTTCTCAGGGTAAAGCTGAAAGATTGAGATAATAAAATTCTTAAGGCATTCAAACTCCCCTCGAATTCTAACAAATTTTTTTTCCCTAAATAAAACTTGAAACTAGAGACATGTTCCTTAACTACATCCTTAGTGAAATATCAAGGTAAAGAAATCAGAGGGATCTGTACAACCTTGTCACAAGTATCCTTCTTCGGGAAAGCAATGTCCTCACCTTTATCAAAATTTGAGAACAACGACGGTTGATAATATTCTTGATAAAATAAATCCAAGTGATCATAGGAATACTCATCAAAATCCTCAAGGTATGACCAAAAATCATCAGGAGAACATTGCACTGGGTCATCCTTGGGTGCTTGGAAAACTTTTGTAATTATATCATCATCTTGTTGCCAAACTTTAAAATTATTAGGAACATCATATGATTGTTGTAAAGGAAACATTCAAAGATATCCTTCCATATAATAAATGGGATCCTCATTAGAACCAATCACATCCCACTTGCATCTTCCAACATGTATGAACTCATCAATATTATCAACCATGTCACGACCTTTATCATAACATGAATGATTTCATGCATTCAAGGGCTCCTCTAGTACTTCTTTACTTTCCAAATCATAAAATAAAGCATAATCAAAATATTGGAAATGGAAATAACTTAACGTGTTCACTTATTGTTTTGCAGGAGATTCAATGGCTTGGATGAATTCATCAAATGGAAGAGGGTCCAGTACATCATCCCCAAGACTCATATCTTTAATCACCTCTTTGTCTTCATCAGAAAATGAAGGACCTAGCTCTTCCAAGGGTTCCTTTACGTATTCACCTTATAAATCATAGAATACAGTGTCATCAAAAAAATGGAAAGGAAAATGACTCAGCTCATTCTCTTCATCTTGTGCCGGAGATATAGGATCTTGGAGAGATTCATTGGATGGAGGAGCAGATACTAGTGTTTCATCCTCATAATTCACTTCTCTAGTTAAATCTTTACTGCATTCTATCGAATCATGGGGAAAATTTTGCTTATCTTCAAGGGTTTGAAAAATTTCTTCATAAATCTCTCCTTCTATATCAGAGGGTTCTTGGTATTGAGTATGGTACACATCCTTGAGATCTTCCACAATCTCAATGGTGAATCCTTTGTCCTCTAAGGCTATTGTGAGATTTTGAAGGGCATATTCATATTTCTAGCATTGTGGTTTGACAAACTCAATAAACCTATTGCTGAGGTCTACGAAATATGATATACCCCTCTCTTCACAACAACCCTTAAACCAATCATGCAAAAAAGATGGCAAAGATGGTATGAACAATTTTACCAGAGCATCCTCCCCTTCCAATTCTATCTCACTTATATACTTCAAGAATTCTACAATGTGAGTAATTGGGAGGCCTCAAAATCTTGGAGAGTTGTTTAACCAATTTGCATCAACATAATGTGGGTATCCTTGAAAACTTTTGAAATCAATAGTCGGATACACTTGTTCCCAGGGTGCCATGATCCCATATTTTGGAAATATCACAAAGTTGAGAGTAAGGTGGCACCTTAGAAAAGGTTAGTGGAGTCTCCATATATCCTCTTAAGGATTATCAAAGGGAGTGAGGGAATCACCCTCAGTGGAGTCACTAGGTAAGCTTTGTGAAATGAAGGCTTTAGATAAATCCTTACTGAAAAAGTGTTGTTCAAGGAAAATTGACTCAATGTTCCCCGAAAATGGCGCCAAAATTTTATTGCAAAATTTGTACTTTCCCAAAGCACAAGGCAAGTGGATACAAGATTGGCGTAACAAGGAGTGACCTATCACTATCACCTTAATAGGAAACCCCTTTCTATTTAGGAGTATGTTGTAGTACCCAAGGGGAGACATCCTCAGTGAAATGAGGGTTTGAGAAGGATAAGGTAAAAGATATAAGAAAGTCCCACACCTCTCATAGGTCACTCAAGTCAGAGGTTTGTTATGTCTTATAGAGATGAAGCAGAAAGATAAATAAGGTGTACCTGCCCAGAACAAAACAACAAAAGAATGTAATTTCCAAGTACCATATGATATTAGTGCTTCATAAAACCATGAACCTTTGAGAAATAAGAAATCTGATGTAATACTACATCAAAATAATTATCTATAACAATAATGAATGTTTTGTAACAACCACAATATTTATACTTCAAAAATTCTTTGAAAAGACAAGAGAATAGAGGTCTAATTTGACAGAATGATAGCAACTTGTCAAAAACAAAGTTTGGCAATCTCTAATCATCTTTTAATGTCACTTTTAAGATTAATTTGTTGTTGTAATATGGTTGTAGCAATATTTTTTGACAACAACAAGTTTTTTAGGGAGTTAGTGTAGTTTAAGGTTAGCAAGAATTAGTTAAAATCTTCAAGGAAAGTTGTTTGAGAGTTGTTTGAGCAAATCAATCACCAAGGTGAGTAAACTAGTGCATTTTAGGGTATATGGAGTCAACAATAGCAACAATAGATCTTAGAGAAAAATAAAAATGATAATACTTTTCCAAAGGAGATGGAATGGATGGAGGAGGCGTTGGTAACCCAAGGCCTCAAACACCCAAATCCTTAAGAGAAAAACAACTAGAAAGTAAGAAGACTTAGGCTCTAGCGGTTTCCCTTTCCTTAGACAAAATTGGAAGTAATATATAAAATAGGAAATTAGAGTAGGGATACTAGAGTGATAGTAAGTAGGGCTCTAGTATCTACTTCTAGGCAAGATGTACTTTGAGAAATTCAAACAAGTGGAAGATTATAGAGAAAAATATAATAACTTATGTTTCTCTCCTAGGGTTTTGAGCAAGCAATTTCATAATCTTTAGCATGAACCAAGTAAAATTTACCACAAGAATTCATTAACATAAACAAATTGCATATTTTCTACTTACTTCACCAAGAATAATCAAGCCAAACCCTACTTGAATATCCTCCACAATGAAAAATAGCCAAAATACACCAAGATTTTCCTCTCCAAGAAGTTGCGCACCACTTAGTTTTAGCCAATAACCCTTAAAGAGGGCCGGATTTCAGACTACACACTTGTGTGATGAGATATGATGATAAAAATGAGTGTTTTCTCTCTTATTTATACAATATCAAGGACCTTTAATTACAGTTAGGTCATAAAAAGGTCGGCATGGCCAAATTACATTAAAATCCAATTTTTACATAAATGACAACAATTAAACCCTAATTTCATATTCAAGGGCGATGTCATGCCCTTCTAGGGTGACATTAGGCCCCTAGGGTGGAATGTTAGGCCTCAAGTGTAGAACGTTTGGCCTCCAAAGGCCCTGAATGCTGCCACACATGCCAACTAGCACACAATTTTCCATCATAAGTACAAACCCTAACTCTGGATGATGTCAAGGTAAAAATGATGATGTCATGCACTCTCAAGGGTCAACGTCCAAGTGGAAAGGAAAAACACCCTAGGTCTAATTCTATTGGAGTATCCCTAGTGCAACGTCCTTCTTTCTTCCTAGTGCAAGCCTCTGGTTTCTCTTTCCCCCTAGTGGGGTCGCAACATCCATCTGTTGGGATTTCAACCCCATGGAGGTCCAACCTAATCATTCCCCCATATGCACCTGTCCACCGGCAAAGTACTGCAACAACAACAAGTACACCCTCCAAGGGCTCATAAGTCATAGGGATCATAGCAATTTCAATCACATCCAATAATCAAATTACCCAAACATGTGCAACAAACCGCCCTTTACCCAATCAAATGATCAAAGACATTATGTAGTTTATCAAGTCAGGTTTGGAGAAGGTCTCAGGATGTCCCATTGGGCTAATCCTCCTTAAGTTTGGGGTGTTTTCCAAGTGAGAACTGTTGACACTCAAAAGCACAACATAGGGTACCTGCTTGCCAATGGTTGCAAATGAATTATGACTTATTATTTAATTATATTTAATAAAATACTAATAGGTGGGACTCCTGGTGAAACTTGTGTAACTATGATGAAGAAACAACAGCTATGTTTTACATGCTTATGAGATTGCTAAGATGATCCCTACAGTTTAATTGTGTTTAAAATATTCATCGAAATGATTAATCAAATATGGTGATAAAGGCGATTTGATTTAAAAGGGAATGGTATTGTTTTTATATGACATTCAAAAGTATTATTATGTTACATTTATTTTGAGACAGGACCTAAACTCCATTCTTAATTTATATGTGTGATGTGGTGACTTCATACCACACGGGTACATGCATTGTTTGAATTGGAAGCCATGTTGGAATATGTTATCCACGGGGAAATATTTGAGTTATGTCAAATTGGAGTTTATAAAGAATTGTTGTGCACCTTGGTTTAATGAAAAGATTGGTTGTATCCCTAGAAAATTTTTATATGTGAATTGGGGCTAGCCACAATAGTTGGCGTATTGTTAAATTGGAACGTATGGAGACTTTGGTATAGTTGGATGCATTAATTGAATTGAATGTTAAAGGGTGATGAACTCTATAATGGTTTTGGCTCGTAATAGCCATGAATGAAAGTGGGAAGGGAGAAGCAACATGCAATAAATGCACGTCACTCAAACTCACCTCAAGCCCACCACCCTAGTCATTCTTGCATTTTTCTATGTTGGTTGTTGTTGCTCCAATTTGCTCGGTCATGGAGGAGGTATACAAGCTGGTATTTTCTGCTCAAGCAATATTTTGCACAGGTATGGGGTTTTCTTTCTCTACCATCCATGAACAATTGCTCTGCTCTTTAAGTCAATAGTTGGCTCTTATTTTCTCACAGACTGTGTATTTCCAAAGTTGTTAAAATGAATTTGACTGTGTGTTGGTTGATTTTCAAGTTTTTATTTTCCTGTGGTGGTTGTTGTGAGACCATTGGCATTAAAAGAGTCATGGGTGCCTTTTACTGGTGTAGCTAATCTCAGTTTTGTTATGAAAGGAATGTGGTTGGGGACTCCCATGCCTATTTTGCCTTTGGTCCCTTGTTTTGGGGTTTTCTTCCCTATTCAAAAATGGGTTCTCTCTACCTCTTGCCTGTGATTTTTTGTGGACACTCTACCTGTATGTGAATATTGTGGTCTTCATGGCCAATACGCCCATGCATAGTCCTAAATCCGTGAGTATTAATGAGGAGTATTGCATAGAGAGTAATATTGTTTCGTTCTCTTTTTGGCCCAAACCCTCAGATTGTCAAACCACCTTCTTCTGCCACCTATTGTCCACTATTGCATTGAACCCTATGCATTATCGTGGGAGTGTTGCTTACTTAGAATTCGATGGAAAACATTTTTTCGTGCTCTTTTGTTTGGGCATGGGTTTTGATTGGTCATTTTCTATGTAAGCATGAGGGAATATTGGACTCACTTATTCACTTGATGTTACAATCTGTCCATATGAAGTTATGAAATTGATAACAATGTGCAAATTATTGTTATAATGTGAGCTTTCCATGTTTAATTGTAATTGCAAAAGGCACCTGTTTACAAGTTATGTGATGCTTGAATGAGGTCTGCGAACTAGAAAGAAATAGGAAGAGGAAGTTTGATGAAATATGGTTCGATTAAAATAATGGTTATATACAAGGATTGTTTTTGGGCACTTCACAGGACCCTGTGGGTGTTGAGGACTTTACTGATTTTGTTATTATGGTTGTAGCATGTCCACTTCAAAGCTATTGTTGTATTTCCTATGGTGATTATGATGTTGTTCATTTTTCAATTCTATTATGTACAGGCAGTATTGTTATTATGGTTATTTTTATTTTTGGGAAATTGGTTATTGTGTAATACATTTATGAGGCAAGTGAGAATTTTTGTGAAGTGAGCGTCAATTTTGGGTTGTTTTTTTTGGAACAGAGTATTGTTTAAATTTTAAAAATTTTGAACAGTAAGAAAGTTTGATTACGGATTGATATCATAGATGGCATGGTTGATGTATAATTTGAATAGTATCCATAAGATACCCCCCCATTCTACCATTTTTTTCTAATTACACCCCCTTCATGATCCCAATTTCACTTATTCATTCCCTATTATGTGATATTTGTTTTGAAGAGGGGTCTGTGTGGCAATAAAAGAAAGTTGATAGTGGCAAGGGTTGAGGACTTATGTTCTCGATATCTTTAATACACTGTTGATTATTTTCTTAATTGTTTGAACAATATTCATATATTAATTCCCCTCCATAATATCATTTTCACTAAATTAAATCCCTTCATATTTCCCATGAACCCTATCAATTCCCCATTCACGTGACAATTAATGAATTACATGTTATGAATCGATTTCATATGTCTCGTAGAGTTTCATGTATGGTTTAATAAGAACTTCATGACTGTTGAATTGTTGCTACAAGATGAGTTTTTTCAGTAGAGGTAGAAATGGTCGAAATAATAGAGGAAAGGGAAATTGGAATCAAGGTCATAGAAGGCCTAGATTTTCTATTCATTTTGACGCTAACCCGCAACAGTTAAACCAATTGTTTCAAGATGGGTTCTTTAATTGGGTTGGCCATGGGATATTATACCCTCGACCAGAGAGACCCCCTTTTCAGCCCCTTAG
This sequence comes from Picea engelmannii, assembly GCA_009831015.1. Lineage (NCBI taxonomy): Eukaryota > Viridiplantae > Streptophyta > Pinopsida > Pinales > Pinaceae > Picea > Picea engelmannii. The sequence goes on from ML795366.1 coordinate 266,520, forward strand.
AATTTTCACGGCATTCCCACTCCTCCACATGTGTCTCTACAGTCCGAAGTCCCCGGAAATGACGGTTTTCAAGAAATTGTTTACTAGCCTGTCTCTCACCACCATGGATGGCCCAATGTGTCATTTCCTTTACCACCACCAATAAAACCCAATGTTCACATTTCTCTTGTTGTTTCACCAATACAATCCTCGCACGCTAGTAAGAGATTAAAAACCAACATTTTGCAACCTCTGCAAGATAAAGGAAAAGTAGCGACCTCCCCTTCTAGTCCATCCACTGACTCCTATAAATCAATGTCTTCTCGTCTTCACCTCAAGGATGATTTCTCCCATGTGATCATTGAAATACAACCTCAAAGGTCTAACCAATCAAAGGCCACTCAAGAGAAGTCATTTGGGGACAACAGTGAGAAGAGGAAATATGCCTCGTAAAGAAGCAAATATGGGTTCTAAATGATTTCTTTTATGATTTTCAGTGATGAGGACAACATTTAATGGTTTTCAATATGTTTTGGATAGAAAGCCTTATTTTTGGATATTTTTTGGATAATGTGAATATATTCTTTTTGTGATATGATATAGATTATGGCTGATATTTAATATTCAGTTTAAGTGATTTCCACGGGAGTTACAAGGGTGTTATATGGTATAAAAGATTTTTTTTATATACTTTACATTTGATGGTAAGTAACAAGAAGAAATAATGGGAGTCACAAGGGGTCCCACCTATTTATTCATTATTAATTAAGACCCTTATTTATATATTATTATTATTTATTTCTCCTAAACTAATTTGTTAAGTCAATTTGACTTAACTAAAGAAAGTGGTTGAACTACTTCAACTGATTGGGAAAGAATAAAAGCTCAATTGGATTAAGAGACAAAGGAGAATAGAAGGAGAGAGAGAGAGAAGACAAAGGTTTTCTCTTTAGTTAAATGAGATAGTTTCAATTTTCATTCATTTATGAGTTTACTTGAAAGCCTAATCCTCTTGTTGGCAGCAGGGTCTCATTGTAGACAGCGAGGTTCGGGACTAAATTATACTTTTTGGCCACTTGTTTTAGAGGTGTTGATTCATCCTTGATAGTCTGTGTATTCTTGTATGTTTGTGAATTAATTTTCATGGTTGATAAAGAATCTTGCAAAGTCAAAATGGCAGCAGTTTGTGGCAAGTTGATCTGAATCATTGATTTCAGTTTTATTTTACTGTCGAAGTCTTTTTGTATGGTGCCCATAGGAGATATCTAAATTTGACTTTGGTCCATACCCTCACAAGGGTTTGTAAAGAGAAAGACACTTTTGGTATCTCAAAATGAAATGAAATCAGATTGTTGTTCTGTCTCACACATGTGTTTTCATGACTTGGTTAATTTTTTGCTTTTGGTCTCCATGTTTAATTTATTGTAAAATCTGTATACTTTTCAGTAGCTTTGTATAAATTATATTTTACATTGCAACATATACAAATTATAAAATCAACATTAATCCCTGTAATTAATACTCGCGGATTGAGTTAATGTTTTTGAGGCTATAAATCCCGAGTGGCATTCCCAACTATCTTGTCCTAGCCAGGAAAGATCTAAAAATGATTGAGTAAGGTGTTCCATACCTTTTCCTCAACATTTATTTGGCGACCATATTGGGGATATCTTCCATATATCTATGGTTAATTATATTCACGATTATCTTTGAATCTTTCTAGTTTTTTTTTCATATGCTCTTTTATTGATTTTTCTCATGAAAATACCTTCTATAAGGTAGCCTAATATTGAACATGGTCTTAAGGACCAAACTAGCATTGCCTTAACTTTATTCAATACCATTCTAGAAAATTCTAGTACCCAGGATGAACTTTAATGCTCTTGGGAAGTAGTGGAACAAGATATAAGTATCTATGAATGTTGGGAAGCCAGGCAAAGGCAGCCTAGAAATCATCAGTAACCTCCCTTCTTCTAAGTCTTGGGTTTTCATTTTCATGTCCTCAAATCCTCAAATTTATAGAAGAAGAAGAGGATTGTCCCCTGAAGCTATTCCTATCATTGAAATAGGAAGGAGGAAAGCCATTTTTTTGACCCAAGAAAACACTCTAAGGATGACTTTGTCTGACTCTTCCAACTCACCCTTTTCTCCCTTACCTATCACTCCCAAAATGGCATCCACATGTGGTGTTGGAGGTGCTTCATCATCCCAACCTTTGGCCTCATCGGTAATTTGTAGTTTATATATCCATCAAGTTCCTATCCAACCTACTACCAATCCTACTAAAGATATAAATAAATACGGTCTTTTCAGTTTGAGGAGGATGCTACGACCACCCCATGGCATGTATCTTCTCCCTTGAATCTACCACCTGCTACTCGTCTATTACCCAAGTTCAAGGAGCATCTTCCTAGGTTCTCAGGAAATAACATTGTCTCTACAAATGAACATCTAGTGGCATTTTCTAATGCCTGTCATAATATCAAAGCTAATGATAACGATACATGCATGCGATTATTTGTCAACTCCCTTGAAGGGAAAGTAGCAGTTGGTTTTTTTGATCTCCCTCCAAATATCCTTTCCACTTGGGAAGAGTTGTTTTATTGGTTCAAGTCAACTTATGGACAATCTAAGAGCTCGACCGAATAGTTAAGGGAATATGACAATATTTCTTACAAATATGGTGAGATTGTCAAGTCCTTTAACCTCCGCTTCACCAAACTGTACAATCAAATCCCTGAACTAATCCACCCCAAAAAACAAGTTGTCTTCATGAATTACTATAATGTGCTTCCCTCTCCTTATCATCATAGGCTCAAAGAAAATTCTATTTCAAATCTTAGCTTCACGCTCCACACTTGCGTGGAGTACGGAGAGAAACTTGAAAGAACATGTCTCCCTAAAGGAGACTTAGTCAAACAAACACATATGTTTTTCCTCCTACAACTTGTACAAGATATGAACAACCAAATGATAGCCTATGAATGAAAGGGGAATGTTCCCTCACTTACTCTTGGGGAATCATCTTCATCCTCAACGCCTTTTAGGAATACCAATGAAAACAACTTTCATCCCAAAGCCATTATGTCTCGCAGTTGGTGTAACCTCTACGAAGAAAATCATGAAGAAACTTCTTATGAGTTAATAAGAGTTCTAGAGATAAAATCTTTGGAAAGAATCCCAAAACCACCATTTATGTTCTAGACTGGGAAGAGCCAGAAGATGTCATGATTATAAATACTAGGAACAAAAATTATGTTTCTAAAGGAAAATACGACCCTCGTGCTTCTTCCACTCCAACCTCATCTTCACAAGGTACTAATTTACAAACTGTCAAAGTTCCTGAGAGTCAAGGAGTTCCTTCCCTTCCTTTCAATTATAACATTCTTAACCTATTGGTTAACATCAAGGTTGATGCTACTCTTTTGGACATGGTTGTCTTCCCTGAACAACAAAATCATCTCAAGAATTTTATGGAAGTAAAATCTTCCACCATAGCCAATCTTTCTTAAGAGGCAAAATAAGAGGATTGCACTGTAAATAAAATAGGTGTAAATAATTTTTATACACCCTGTAAAAAATCCTCCATTTTTCATTTCTGTAAAAATTATGGACAAGATATCCCAGTGTTGCCTAATTGATGGTGTTTTGGGTCCAAGCGTAATGTCAAAAATCATTATGGAAGAGCTAGGATTATCATATACCAATGAAAATTCTAGAAGCATGCTCTCCTATAACAGTCTGCAACATTCAACAATAGGTGAAATCAAAGACGTGACGTTAGTTCTATGTGCACATCCCGAGATAAGGAAAACCCTTAGCATCCAAGTAATTGACATGTCAATAAGAAACTATTATATTATCCTAGGAAGAGACTAGCAAGCCCTACCAGGTGGATATCTTTCGCTTGATGAGACACACTTATCTGTTCCCTGGAATGGAAAGAATATCATAGTCCTAAGAGAAGGAAGAATTTCACCATACATAGAGAGTATTCCTCAAACGAATGTAAATTATATTGAGGAAGACTTAGGGGTATAATCTATCTTTGCTAATGAGGATGACACAAATTTAGAACAAATTGATTTAGAAGACAGCGTGTGGCACATGCATTTCGATGGTTCATGCTCAAACGAAGGTAATGGAGTTGGAATTATCTTGTACTCGCCTATAGGTAAAATCCACAACATTTCTTATAGGTTAGAGTTTGCTTGCATGAACAATGTCACTGAATTTGAAGCCTTACTGCTAGGCATAAAAAATGCTTATAACCTTGGTTGCAGCCACCTTACATTTTTTGGTGATTTTGAACTTGTTGTAAACCTTGTGCATAAAATCTATTGTCCTAGAAATAAGTTGATGAAACACTATACCCAAGTTTTTTTGGCGCTTATCTTGAATCTGCTATCATTTAACATCACTCATGTTAAGAGGGATCTTAATTCAATGGCTGATAGGTTAGTTGTATTTGTGGCATTCCCTACTCGACAACTTCTACCTCAAAGGCATGATTGTACTTTTCAATCTTTATATCGTCCTCACATTCCAGATAATGTAGAATCATGGCAGCTTTTCCCTAGTAATGAAGGAATTTGTTCTTTCATACAAAATGAACCGTTTAATCCTAAGGAAATCATATCTATGGAAGATGAACATTTTTCAAAAGGCTTGAATCTTCTTGACAGTTCATTTTCATCGAGTGATGTGAGCAACAAAGAAACACATAAGGAAGAGGATTCGAAAAGGAAAGTGGATGATACCATTTCCTTGAACCTTGGGACCTGGGAATATCCAAAGACGGTTAAACTAGGTGCTTGTTGACGATTGAAAACATCAGCGTAATGTCTCCCGCAAAGTGTTGCTAAGCCTATTATTATATAAGACTAAATAATGCTAGTAGGTGGGATCCCTTTGAACTTTTGAAGATCGGGTCTATTCATTTTCAATGTTATGATGATGAGCTACAAAGTTACATGGTTGATGAGGATATGGTTGTCGTTGATATCAGTTAAGTTTTGAGATATTTTTCCTTCATGATACTACAACCTGCTATTCATTCATGGTATTTGTTCTTCTCACCTGTACAACAAAATGTTAGTGAAAATTACAGAAAGGTAGTATTTTGGGGAAAGGTAAATACTATATCTAATGCAAAAAAAAAGGGATACCTATCTCTACATACTTGTTCACAGTGGTTAAGTCCTAGCCAACAAAGAAATGGCTATGAAATATTGTTTAATTACATTTTTTATATATGCATATGGTGGAAATTTTGTGGTGCACTTTGGCAAGGTGACAATGCAATGGCTATACATTGATTAATGGGATCGGTGGTTGACTTACATATGTTATAACGTTGGTGGCTCATGGAAGTGATGGCTTGCATTTTTATGGTGATTATGTTATGTTTCAGTTAAATGTTTGATGATGATGCTATACATGATCGTTGGATTGTGTAGTGGATGAGAGATTTATTTGAGTTATATCGAGAATATAACATGGGTGGCGCATTTGGCAAAGTGAGTGCAAATGGTTGGATTATTATGTGGAGTTGGATTATACTATGGTTTGAATGTGTTGATACTACCGATGCAATGGTTGATTAATGGTGTTAATGAAAGGCTCGTTGGCATGTACTCTGGAGTAAATGAGATATGGGTGGAGGTGACGTGCATTTACTGCATGTCACCTTTACCCTTCCCGTTGGTCGCAACCCTAGTCAGACTGTTGTTTTGATCTTGCTATTGTGTTCACGCTCTGGATTTCTAGCAGCGTGAAACCACTCGACCACCTCTTGTCTTAAGGATTTCGATTAGCAGTTATGTCTCTTTTGGCCATTCTTTACTTCACTCTAGTTATGAAATGATTTTGGCTCAGTTGTGTGGGTTTGTGTTTGTCCTAAGTGTTGCAACTATGTGGAATTTTGGATTCGAATGAAAATAGATGGTTCGACTCCTATCAGTTTAAGTTCATTGGTTTGTTAGTATTCTCGAGTGATAGTTATTTATTACCACTACATGTTGGTTGAAAGGTTTTGTTTAAAATCATGGCTGGATGATTGTCTTCTCAGTTATTGGGTTTGATTAAGAGCCTTGTTTCCTTATTTAGCCTTGTCAAGGGACTGTCTCCCATCCACAAGCATCACATCCCCTCACATGTACAACTTCAGCCTCTAAGTCTCACTTAAATTAGCTTCGTTCCTCCTATGAAGGATACTATGAAAATCCTAAACCATCCCGGCCGAGGTTGCATAGGGAAACTGTCGAGACTATCAAGTGATTTCCAGTCATTGTGGTCTATTACCTTGAATACAGGTTCACCCGTGGGTCATATAGCCATCATGTTGGTTTAGTTTCTCGTCACTATCTCTGTGATAATGGCATGAGCCCCGCATTACCAATTACATTGCTAAGGGTCACGGTCGCCAGCTTGTTGTCAAACATTCAGTTTTATGTTATGGAAGGGTCTCTCTCATTTTTTGTGTTGGTTTGGAGGTACATACCATTATCACGCTTGTTTGATTCATTGCTTCCCTCACCATAGTGCCGAATTGTTGGTTATTATACAACTGTTAGAGTGGTGCTTATGATGTTCAGATAATAGTTGGCATTACTCACAGGGGTTTGGTGTTGTCACACATGTCACGTCCTGTAGGTGATGTATTGAGAATTAGAAGTCTGGATTGGATATGTTTACTGCATTTTTTTACACTTGAATGTGTGCGGTCTGGTCACTCACATGCGACTAAATAAATGGCCCAGAATGAAGTTTGGAGTTATGTCATGGTATTATATATTGTTTTGTTGTTATGGGAATTATGACACTATGGAATTCTCTCAGTCATGCACCATGTATACTATGGATGGCTTGTTTCGTATGCCAAGGGAGACCCCCGAATCCTAAGTGTGTTTGTTTTTTGCGATGGATCACTATTGATGACAGTTGTGTGGGACGTTTGGCCTAGTTTTGAATAGCACTAAGATAATTGTTTTTTACAGTGGTATGGTTACATGGTTTTGGAAATTCGTTTATGCATATCCTGTGTCTAAACAACGACTGTTGGTTGTATAAAAAATTTCCTTTCAGGCGTGGCATGTGAGGTGTTGATTATTTTGATCTTTCTATTGGATACATATGTATGGGAGCTTATCATTATAGATCTTGATTGGCTTTGTAGAGACTCCATTATTATTTTTTGAAAACACTACTTTCAAATACAAACGTAGATTGGGGAATGTATGGAATGGTGGATGTTAATGATTATAGATTGAGTGTTGTTGTTGACTGTTATGACATTGTTGAATGTAAGAATAAAAGGAACAAAACCTCTTACAAATTATGTGAAGTACTTATGTTTTGTGATAACACTGTGTTGGATACTAATGGACAGTAAAATTAAATAAATGCACAAGAATTATTACTTAGTCATCTGATTGTCGGTTGATGCATATTTTCCTTACTTGAAATATGTTATGGATCGCTTGATCAATATCATGAACAATAAACTTCTTTTTTCCCCCTCATTATCTCATTTTTCGCTAATTATACACCCTTCACATATCCCATATTCATTTTTCACGCCCTGTTCTGATATTGACCACAGCTAAGAAAATTTTGTGTTATATTGGATAGAAATGGTAGATTTTGTGTGGATTGCAGTGAGGTTTATTGGTTTCTTATAGTTGATTGTTGTTATCATTGAGCAGTGACCATATCACTTTCCTTTCATTATATCATTTTTTTCACAAATTACAAACCCCTCATGTATCCCTAAACATTTTTTCCACCCCCCTGCTCATTGATTAACATTAGAACAATTTGTATGGATTGGATTGCATGAGCCTGATACATTCTGAGCCAAATCTATTTCATATTTTTAAGGAGTTTTCAAGCATGGTTATTTAAAAGAATATTTTCTAATTGTTAACATATGCAGGATGAGTTTTTTCAGCCAGGGAAGCCATGGCCGAGTAAATAGAGGTAGAGGTAATTGGAACCAAGGCCCAAGGAGGCCTAGGTTCTCAATATATTTTGATGTTGATTCTGAAGAGCTTGGCCAATTGTTCCATACTGGGTTCTTTAATTGGATTGGACAGGTAATATTCCAACTGAGGCCCGAAAGACCTCCCTTCCAAGCCCCTCAAGCCCCATGTATACATGTCCCTCCTCATGTCTCTTTACAGACTGAAGTCCCAGAAAATGATGGTTGGCGGGAGATTGTTCACCTGACAGTCTCCCAACACCATGGCTGGCCAAACTTAACTTTTCCTGCTCCCCCACCTTTGAACCCCATTTCCCAAGCTTCCCCTAACCACTCGCCAGTGCAATCCTCCCATGCTAGCAAGAGATTGAAGACTAAAGCCCACCATGCATCTGGTAAAGGAAAAGTTGTCGTTGCCCCTTCCTCACCCTCCGATGACTCTGGCAAATCCATGTCTTCATGGATGCATCTGAGGGATGATTGTTCCCATGTGATTAGTGAGATAAATCCTAAAGGCTATGCCCAGCTTAAGGCATTTTCAAGGAAATCAGGAGGTGACAGCAGTAACCAAGGAAAGGTTGCTTCACAGATTGGAAAATATGGGTTTTAATTTTTATGTCAATTATGGTTTTATGACAGTGGTCTCCATGGATTTTGGATAGCGTGTTTCATTTTAGACAGTAGGTCTTATTTTGGATATATGAGTATTAATTTGAATTATTTTCAAATTTTATGAGCTAAAATTGTCAAAGAAGAATATGTTTTGAAGGGAGACACAAGGGGTGTGTTTGCTTAAAAAATGGATTATGTTATGATGTCATGATAATGGATTATGTTATGATGTGATGATTGTTATTCACTAAAGGAGTCACAAGGGGGTCCCACCTATTAGTTATTATTTAATTATGACGATATTATGATTATTACTTTTCCCCCCTTCCTTAACTAAAGTTAGTTAAGGCTTTATGTTAGCTTAACTAATAAGTTAGTTCAATTACTCTAACTAATTCTAAATTGTTAAAGGCTGAACTAAGGAGGGGAACAAGGGGAGGATAGAAGCACAAAGCATGCTAAGGTTTTCTCTTTGAGTTATGTTGAGATAGTCCATTTTTCATTCATTCATATATTCATCATAGCCTAATTCTCTTTTGTGATAGCAGGGTCTTATTGTAGACAACAACATTCAGGGTTGAATCAAATCATTCAAACACTTGTTCTTCAGAGGTGTTGATCTATCTTTGATATTCTGTGTAGACTTCTCTATTTGTGAATTAAATTTCATGACTGATAAAGGCTATTGTGCAGAGTTGAGTGGGAAGAAATCTGTGGCAAGCTGATCCAGCTTTTAGAGTTCAGTTTTGGTTTTTTGTCAGAGGTCCTTTTGTATGTTCCATCGGGGATTTCTAAGTTTGACTTTGGTCCAAGATTTTTGTGTGAAGTTTTGTAAAGACAATGACTCTTTGGTGAATTGAAATGAAATAAGGGATTGCTTTATGTCTCATCTACATTGATTATGACCTTGGTGTCTTTACTTCTGTTCTTACATTTATTTCAGCCATTGATATTTTCAGAAAAATACATAAAAAGTGAATTTCCAGCAAGTTTTTGTTGATAAAATACTAACCTAACCACTTGTAATTAATACTGGTGAGTTAGGATATATATTTTTGTTGGCTATAAACATAGGGTGATATTCTCGTCTACTTTATTTTAGCCAAGTAAAGTCTGAAAATTCTTGAGTAAGATCAATTCATATCTTGTCCTCAACATTTATTTGGCGACCATACTGAGGAAATCTTCGATATCTCTTTGGTTAAATTCTATACTCGATTTTTCATCGATACATATTCTTTTATGTTTTGATTCCTTGATTTTTTTTCTATTCATGACTGTCCCTGTTGCAAGACAACCCAATCTTGAGCTTGGTCTCCAAGACCAGACCAGCATTGCTTTGAACCTGTTTCATACTATTTTAGACACTGCTAGGACCCGTGATGAGATTAATCATTCTTGGGAAGAAATTGAAAGAGATATTAGTGTCCAAGAACAATTGGAAGCTAGACGTAGGTAGCCTAGAAATCAGCAATAACCTCTCGTTTCTTCAATTTTGGCCTTTCTTTCATGACCTTAGATTCTTGTGCTTCTAGAAGAAGAAGAGGCTTGTCACCTGAAATCAATCCTATTGCTGAAATAGGAAGGAGAAATGTTGTGTTATCTGCCCAACAAAATTCTCTAAGGAGAACTTTATCTGGTTCATCCAGCTCATCTTTCTTTCCCTCCCCTATCATCCACAGAATGGCATCTAGTGGTGGCTTTGGTGGCACTAGAAGTGCTCTATCTTCCCAATCTTCATCATCATCGGTGATTGGTAGCTTGTACAACCACCATATCCCATTCCAACCTACTACAAACCCCACCAAAGTCATTAAAAAGTATGGCCTTTTTTAGTTCGAAGAAGATGCCATGACCACACCATGGCATGTGTCTTCTCCTCTTAACCTATCACCTGCTACTCACCCGCTTTCGAAGTTTAAAGAGAATTTTCCTAAGTTTTTAGAAAATAACATTCTCAGTACTAATGAACACCTAGTGTCATTTTCGAATGCTTTTCATAATATAGGGGCTAATGACAATGACACTTACATGTGCCTATTTGTCAATTCCTTGGAAGGAAAGGTTGCATCTGATTTTTTTGACCTTCCTCCTAAGATCTTGTCTACTTGGGAGGAACTGATTTATTGGTTCTGATCCACTTACGAGAAATCCAAAATCCCTACTGAGAAGTTAAGGGAGTACAACAACATCATTTATAAAGATGGCAAGACCATCAGGTCCTTCAACTTGCATTTTACCAAGTTGTATAACCAAATCCCCAAACTTATCCACCCCGAGAACCAAGCCGCCTTCATGCATTACTACAGTGCATTGTCGTCTCCTTACTGTCAGAGACTTGAAGAAAAGGCCATTGATAACCTCGGTTCCGCTCTGCACGCTTGCTCAGAGTATGAGGAACAACTTGAAGGAACTGGTCTACCCCGGGGAGAATCAGTTAGATAGACAAATATGTTTGTTGTCTTACAGTCGGTACAAGACATGAATAATCGTATGATAGATTTTGAGCGGAAAGGTACTGTCAACCCCCTCACCCCTGGAGCTTTATCCTCTTCTGCCCCTCCTTTTAGAGGTCCGGTTAAAAATAATTTCTAGCTGAAGGCTATCCTGCCTCAGAGTTCGTGTAACTTCTGTAAGGAACACCACGAAGAAACCACATGTGAGGTAAGGAAGAGTGCCAGAGACAAGATTTTTGGTAAATGACCAAAAGCCACTATCGTTGTCCTATATTTTTTCAAGCTAGAAGATCTCATGGTCATCACTACTAGGAACAAAGCCTATGCCCCAAAAGGAAAATTTGACCCTCCTCGCAGTTCTTCTAACCCAATTTCATATTCAACTACTGCTACACCCTAGGTTCCCAAAGTTCCTGAGAGTCAAGGAATCACTCCTCCTCCCCCCTCTTCCAAATACAATATCTTGAATCAATTAGCCAACATCAAGGTAGATGCAACCCTCCTAGACATGGTTGTCATCCCTGAACAATAGATGCATCTGAAACAATTCATGGAAGGAAAATCTTCCATTGTATCCAATCTTTCCAAAGAGGTAAGCGAAGAGGATTCTTCTGTAAATAAAGTAGTTGTACATAACTTTAGATACCCTATAAAAAAATCCTCCCTTTTATATTTTTGTAAATATCATGGATAAAATCGCCCACTGTTTCCTCATTGATGGTGGTTCAGGCCCAAGTGTCATGTCGAAGATTATTATGGAAGATCTAGGCTTATCTTGTACAAATGAAAAATGCCAGAAGCATGCTTTCCTATAATAGCCTGCAACAAATGACCATAGGTGAGATTAAAGATGCAACCTTGGTTTTATGCGCTCATCTTGAGATAAGGACAACCCTCGACATTCAGGTGATTGATATGCCTGTAATAAATTACTCAATTATCTTGGGGAGAGATTGGCAAGCCCTAACAGGTGGATACCTCTCACTCGATGGGACACATCTATCTGTTCCTCGAAATGGAAAGAATATCATAGTCCTTAGAGAAGAAAGAATCTCACCCTACATAGAGAATGTTCCGCAGTTTGGTGTAAACTATATCGAAGAAGACCTGGGAGTGTATTCCATATTCGCTGAAGAGGATGATATTCCTCTGGAAAGAATTGATTTAGAGGATGAATTGTGGTGTATTCTCTTCAATGGTTCACACTCAGATGAGGGTAACGGGGATGGTATTATCTTGGTTTCCCCTGCAGGAAATATTCATAATCTGTCATACAGGTTGGATTTTTTTTCTCAAACGATGCCGCTGAATTTGAATCTTTGTTGTTAGGCATCGAGAACGCCCTTAATCTTGGTTTTGGTCACCTTTCAGTTTTTGGGAATTTCGATCTTGTTGTGAACCTAACACGTAAGACATGCTCTCCTAACAGCAAGTTGATGGAACAATATTCCCAAACTGTTTGGGAACTTGTATCGAATCTCCTATCTTTTAACATCACTCATGTTAGGAAGGAGTTGAATTCAATAGTTGATCAATTAGTTATCTTCACAGCCTCTCTTACTCAACAACTCTCACCTCATTGGCCTGATTGTGCTCTCCAATATCTACATTGTTCATACATTTCTGAGAATGAAAATTTCTGGAAGGCCATCCCTAATGATGAAAGCATTTGTGTTTTTAATCAAAATGAACCTCTCAATCCTGAGAAGATTATATCTATAGAAAATAATGAAATTCCTGAGGGTATGACTCCTCTCAAGGTTTCGTTTTCCTTGAGTGTTGGAGGAAATAAATAAAAGGAAGAGGAGTCACAACTGAAGGTGATTGAAACCATGAACATTAGGACACTTGGATCATCCTCGAATGTTAAAATAAATATCCAAGGTTTGGATAAAGAAAAAATGAAATTTGTTGAATTACTTCACGAATTTCAAAGGGTTTTTTCTTGGTTTAATGTGGATCTTCATGGTTTTGATCCAGGTCTTGTTCAACGTACTATGAAAACAACTAGGCAAAAATAGAAACTTGTTAACTCTGCACTCAAAACAACCTTTCGAATAGAGTTGGGAGATTTCTTAAGAACTGAAATGATCTCTTTTGTCCACCCTAAAGGGGTTTCAAATTGGGAACCTGATTCAAAGACCCCTGATAATTTCAGAACATGTATGAGTCTTCGAACTTTCAGGCAAGCAATTATAGGAAATCCTTTCCCTCCTCTCAATATGAGAATGTTTCTACAACAGGTTGTAGAGTTACACTTGGAGCCCTTACTTTACAGTTTTTTTGGTTACAATAAAATCAAGGTAGAAGGGGCAAATTATCGCAACACCATTTCCACCACTAATCGTGATACTATGTCTTACAATTGCCTACCCTCTAGCTTATTTGATACAAGTATCGCCTTGAGAAGGCCTATACACACCACTTTCGATGAGTGGGTCAGTCTCCATGCTTATCTTGATGATTTAATCATATCCGTCAAAGGGATGATAGCTACATCAAGATTTCAAGTGTTGGGCCATTTTCAGATTACTTTTGTCTTGGACACTAACTCAAATTTTTTAAAGGAATTGCAGAGACAATGGTTTTCCCACACCATTAGCAGTGCTCGCTTGAAATATTGCAAGGGACCAGCGTGAAAAGTTTTCTTTGTTGATTGAATCTTCTGTATACTAGTAGTTTAGCTTTGTTTTCAATTTTATGCTTCTTTTCTGTTTTACAACACTTTGGTTTATGCTTCTGAGTTGTTTTTTTTTCTTGTTGCGTTTTATTTTTGTCTTTTACTATTGTTGTTTTAATTTCTGCATTATTACTTCTATTGCAATTTTTGTCTTTCTCATCTTTTAGTATTCGGACAGGTTATATTGTTGGATCAATTCTGCCACAGTGACACTCCTGCAAAGCATTTTTAGTCAATAACAATCAATCTTGCACAGCTGCTATGATCTCTCCGCTGAAGAGACCTTGAATTGGTTACATATTTATGTTGTTATCTTATGAGAAATTGGTTGTTTCCCGCTTCTACTTGCCATTTCTTCATCCATCAAGGTATTGAGAGAAAAACTATAATCTTCCTCCTTCAAGTTAAGAGCTTATGATTATGCATACAGTGGTAAAACCCCTCATACTTAACACTTTTCATGAGTTATTCCCGAATTCCTGGTCATCTTTCCATTAAATCCGATCACTTCCCCTTGTTTCATAATCATTCAAGTCACGTCTTTTTGAGATTAATATTCCTGGTCTGCGAAACCATGAGTTCTGAGTTCTAATCTGTTAAAAACAAATTTCCCTGTGGAGTCACCAATTTGTTGGCGATTGAAAATGTCAACGTAATTTCGCCTGCAAAATGTTGCTAAGCCTATTATTATATAAGAATAAATAATGCTAGTAGGTGGGACCCCCTTGAAATTTTGAAGATCGAGTCAATTCATTTTCAATGTTATGATGATGAGCTACAAAGTTACATGGTTGATGAGGATATGGTTGTCGTTGATATTGGTTAAGTTTTGAGATATTGTTTCTTCATGATACTACAACCTGCTATCCATTCACGGTATTTGTTCTTCTCACTTGTACAACAAAATGTTAGTGAAAATTACAGAAAGGCATTTTGGGGAAAGGTAAATACTATATCTAATGCAAAAAAAAGGGACACCTAGCTCTACATACTTGTTGACAGTGGTTAAGTCCTAGCCAACAAAGAAATGGCTATGAAATATTATTTAATTACATTTTTTACATATGCATATGGTGGAAATTTTGTGGCGCACTTTGGCAAGGTGACAATGCAATGGCTATACATTGATTAATGGGATCGGTGGTTGACTTACATATGTTATAACGTTGGTGGCTCATGGAAGTGATGGCTTGCGTTTTTATGGTGATTATGCTATGTTGCAGTTAAATGTTTGATGATGATGCTATACATGATCGTTGGATTGTGTAGTGGAAAAGCAATTTATTTGAGTTATATCGGGAATGTAACATGGGTGGTGCATTTGGCAGAGTGAATGCAAATGGTTGGATTATTATGTGGAATTGGATTATACTATGGTTTGAATGTGTTTATACTACCGATTGACTGGTTGACTAATGGTGTTAATGGAAGGCTCGTTGGCATGTACTATGGAGTAAATGAGATATGGGTGGAGGTAACGTGCATTTACTGCACGTCACCTTTAACCTTCCCATTGGCCACCACCCTAGTCGGACTGTTGTTTTGATCTTGTTATTGTGTTCACGCTCCGGATTTCCAGCAAAGTGAAACTTCTCAACCACCTCTTGTCTTAAGGATTTCGATTAGCAGGTATGTCTCTTTTGGCCATTCTTAACTTCACTCTGGTTATGAAATGATTTTGGCTCAGTTGTGTGGGTTTGTGTTTGTCCTAAGTGTTGCAACTATGTGGAATTTTGGATTCGAATGAAAATAGATGGTTCGGCTTGTATCAGTTTAAGTTCATTGGTTTGTTACTGTTCCTGAGTGATAGTTATTTATTACCACTGCATGTTGGTTGAATGGTTTTGTTTAAAATCATGGTTGGATGATTGCCTTTTCAGTTATTGGGTTTGATTAAGAGCCATGTTTCCTTATTCTACCTTGTCAAGGGACTGTTTCCCGTCCACAAGCATCACAACCCCTCGCGCATACACCTTCGGCCTCTAAGTCTCACTAAAGTTAGATATGTTTCTCCTATGAAGGCTACTATGAAAACCTTAAACCCTCTCTATCGAGGTTTCATAGGGAAACTGTCGAGCCTGTCAAGTGATTTCCAGTCACTGTGGTCTATTACCTTGAATACGAGTTTACCCGTGGGTCGTATATCCATCATGTTGGTTTAGTTTCTCATCACTATATCTGTGATAATGGCATGAGCCCCACATTGCCAATTACACTGCTAAGGGTCACGGTCGCCAGTCTATTGTCAAAGAATCAGTTTTTTGTTATGGAAGGGCCTCTCTCATTTTTTGTTTGGTTCGGAGGTACATACCATTATCACGCTTGTTTGGTTTATTGCTTCCCTCACCATAGTGCCGAATTGTTGGTTATTATACAGCCGTTAGGGTGGTTCTTATGATGTTCGGATAATGGTTGCCATTAGTCAGAGGGGTTTGGTGTTGTCACACATGTCACGTCCTGTAGGTGATGTCTTGAGAATTAGAAGACTGGATTGGATATGTTTACTGGATTTTTTTACACTTGAATGTGTGTGGCCTAGTCACTCACAGGCGACTAAATAAATGGCCCAAAATGAAGTTTGGAGTTATGTCATGGTTATATATATTGATGTGTGGTTATGGGAATTATGACACTGTGGAATTCTCTC
This sequence comes from Picea engelmannii, assembly GCA_009831015.1. Lineage (NCBI taxonomy): Eukaryota > Viridiplantae > Streptophyta > Pinopsida > Pinales > Pinaceae > Picea > Picea engelmannii. The sequence goes on from ML795366.1 coordinate 282,875, forward strand.
AGTTGTAGGCCATGTATAATATGGATGGCTTGTTTTGTATGCTGAGGGAGACCCCCGAATGCTAAGTGCATTTGTTTTTTGCGATGGATCACTCTTGATGACAGTTGATTGGGACGTTTGGCCCAGTTTTGAATGCACTAAAATATTTTTTTTTTACAGTGGTATGGTTACATGGTTTCAAAAATTTGTTTCTGCATATCCTATGTCTAAACAACGACTGTTGGTTGTATAGGCAATTGCCTTTCAGGTGTGGCATGTGAGGTGTTGATTATTTTGATATTTCTATTGCATATATATGTATGGGAACGTATCATTATAGATCTTGATTGGCTCTGTAGAGACTCCGTTATTATTTTTGGAAAACACTACTTTCAAATACAAACATAGATTGGGGAATGTATGGAATGGTGGATGTTAATGGTTACAGATTGAGTGTTGTTGTTGATTGTTATGACATTGCAAAATGTAAGAATAAAGGGAAAAGAACCTCTTACAAATTATGTGAAGTACTTATGTTTTGTGATAACACTGTGTTGGATACTAATGGACAGTAAAATTAAACAAATGCACAAGAATTATTACTTAGTCATCTGATTGTCGGTTGATGCATATTTTCCTTACTGCAAATATGTTATGGATCACTTGATTAATATCATGAGTAGTAAATGTTTTTTTCCCCTCATTATCTCATTTTTCACTAGTTATAAACCCTTCACATATCCCATATTCATTTTTCACCCCCTATTCTGATATTGATCACATCTAAGAAAATTTATGTGTTATATTGGATAGAAATGGTAGATTTTTGTGTGGATTGCAGTGAGGTTTATTGGTTAGTTACGGTTGATTATTGTTATCATTGAGCAGTGACCATATCACTTCCCTTTCATTATATCATTTTTTTCGCAAATTACAAACCCCTCATGTATCCCTGAACATTTTTTCCACCCCCCTGCTCATTGATTAACATTAGAAAAATTTGTATGGATTGGATTGCATGAGCCTAATACATTATGAGCCAAATCTATTTTGTATTTTTAAGGAGTTGTCATGCATGGTTATTTAAAAGAATATTTGCTAATTTTTAACATATGCAGGATGATTTTTTTCAGTCGGGGAAGCCATGGCCGAGGAAACATAGGTAGAGGTAACTGGAACCGAGGACCAAGGAGGCCTAGGTTCTAAATACATTTTGATGTTGATTCTGAAGAGCTTGGTCAATTGTTCCATGTTGGGTTCTTTAATTGGAATGGACAGGGAATAGTCCAACCGAGGCTTGAAAGGCCTCCCTTCTAAGCCCCTCAAGCCCCCAGTATACCTGTGCCTCCTCATGTCTCTTTACAGCTTGAAGTCTTGGAAAATGATGGGTAGCGAGAGATTGTTCACCCGGCAGTCTCCCAACACCGTGGTTGGCCAAACTTAACTTTTCCTGCTCCCCCACCTTTGAATCCCATTGCCCAAGTTGCCCCTAACCACTTGCCAGTGAAATCCTTCCATGCCAGTAAGATATTGAAGACTGAAGCCCACCATGCATCTGGTAAAGGAAAAGCTGTCACTGCCCCTTCTTCACCCTCCGATGACTTTGGAAAATCTGTGTATTCACAGATGCATCTGAGGGATGATTTTTCCCATGTGATTAGTGAGATGAAGCCTAAAGTCTCTGCTGAGCTTAAGGCATTTTCAGGGAAATCAGGAGGTGAGAGAAGCAACCAAGGAAAGGTTGCTTCATAGACTGGAAAATATGGGTTTTAATTTTTATGTCAATTTTTTTTTATGACAGTGGTCTCCATGGATTTTGTACAACGTGTTTGATTTTGGACAACAGGTCTTATTTTGGATATATGAGTATTAATTTGAATTATTTTCAAATTTTATGAGCTAAAATTATCAAAGAAGAATATGTTTTGAAGGGAGACACAATGGTTGTGTTTGCTTAACAAATGGATTATGTTATGATGTGATGATTGTTATTCACTAAAGGATTCACAAGGGGGTCCCACCTATTAGTTATTATTTAATTATGACCATATTATGATTATTACTTTTCCCCCCTTCCTTAACTAAAGTTAGTTAAGGCTTTATGTTAGCTTAACTAATAAGTTAGTTCAACTACTCTAACCAATTATAAATTGTTAAAGGATGAACTAAGGAGGGGAACAAGGGGAGGATAGAAGCACAAAGCATGCTAAGGTTTTCTCTTTGAGTTATGTTGAGATAGTTCATTTTTCATTCATTCATATATTCAGCATAGCCTAATTCTCTTTTGTGATAGCAGGGTCTTATTATAGATAACAACATTCAGGGATGAATCAAATCATTCAGACACTTGTTCTTCAGAGGTGTTGATCTATCTTTGATAGTCTATGTAGACTTGTTTGTTTGATTAACTTTCATGACTGATAAAGGCTATTGTGCAGAGTTGAGTGGGAAGCAATATGTGGCAAGTTGATCCAGCTTTTAGAGTTCAGTTTTGGTTTTTTGTCAGAGGTCCTTTTGTATGTTCCATCGGGGATTTCTAAGTTTGACTTTGGTCCAAGATTTATGTGTGAAGTTTTGTAAATACAATGACTCTTTGGTGAATTGAAATGAAATAAGGCATTGCTTTATGTCTCATCTACATTGATTATGACCTTGGTATCTTTACTTCTATTCTTACATTTATTTCAGCAACTGATATTTTCAGAAAAATACATAAAAAGTGAATTTCCAACAAGCTTTTTGTTGATAAAAGACTAGCCTAAGAACTTGTAATTAATACTAGTGAGTTAGGATATATATTTTTGTTGGCTATAAACATAGGGTGATATTCTCGTCTACTTTACTTTAGCCAAGTAAAGTCTGAAAATGCTTGAGTAAGATCAATTCATATCTTGTCCTCAACAATGCCCAATGTTCTGATGAAGAAAAGGAGAAATTCGCAGAACTATTACATGAATTTCAATATGTTTTTGCTTGGTCATATGAGGATCTTTGTGGTTTTGATCCTGCTCTCATACAACATGCCATCCCTATCATGGAAGGGATAAAACCAGCTAGGCAAAAACAAAGGCCTATTAGGCCCACACTTGAAGCTACTATTAAAAAGGAGTTGGAAAAACTTTTGAAAGCTGGTATAATCTTTACAGTTAAGTATTCTGAGTGGGTTTCAAATTTAGTTCATGTTAGGATGACAACTGGTCAGATTTGATTATATGTTGATTTTCACACATTGAATAGAGCAAGTGTTAAAGATCATTTTCCTCTCCCTAATATGGAAATTATTCTGCAATAGGTTGCAGGGTTACAAATGTTGTCCTTACTTGATGGTTTCTCTGGATATAATCAAATCAAGGTAAAAAGGATCGATAGGTACAAAACCACCTTTACTACACGATGGGGAACATTTTCTTATGAACACATGCCTTTTGGATTGTCTAATGCAGGTGCCATTTTCCAGAGAGCTATGAAAATAGATTTTGATGATCTAATCGATAAAATTATCCAGGTTTATCTTGATGATTTTACCATCTATTCAAAGAATCAATTGTATCACTTTGGTCATCTCAGAGAAGTTCACATGCGATGCAGAAAATTTGACATTTCTTTAAATCCTTCTAAATATATTTTTGGTGTCACCAAGGGAAAGATCCTTGGACATATCGTTTCTGATTTAGGAATAAGCATATATATCGAAAGGATTGTTTTTATCCTGAGCCTTCCTACACCCACTTTCAAAAAGGAGGTTTAAGCCTTTATGGGAATTATCAACTTCGTTAGTAGGTGTGTTCCGGATTTTTCCTTAATGTTTCAACCAATCCATAATCTTCTAAAGAAAGATCACTCTTTTTCTTGGACAGATGACGTCGAAAACACTTTCGTAAGGATTAAGAGGGAAATTAGTTCCACACTGGTTCTGGCGAAAATAATCTTAGAGAAATATTTTGTCATATACATTAATGCCACTGAGGAAGTAGTGTCTTCTATTCTCTTACAATGTGATGAACAAAATAATGAAAAACATGTCGCTTACATGAGTCAAATTTTATCAATTGATGAATATAAATACTCTTATATTGAGAAACATGTCTTTTCTCTTGTTAAAACTCTAGAGAAATTTCACCACTTTATCCTAGGAAAGCACATGCAGGTAAATGTCCCTTTTCCTATTGTCAATTTTTTGCTTTCACAAACTTATCTTTTAGCAAAGCTTGAACATTGGCTTGCCAAAATATAGGAGCATTATTTAACCATGATGACTTTGAAAACAATTAAGGGACGAGACTTATCCCTTCACTTAGCTCAACATGTTGAAGCAAGCAAAGAAATTGACGATCAGGATAATCCTCTTTCAACATTATTTTATATTGAGAGTCAAACACTTTCCATAGTTGAACATCCCTAGTATGAAAATCTGGTGTATTAATTGCAATATCATAAATGCCCAGATCACTTAGATACTCATCAAAGGAGAAGGCTTTGTCTTGAGTCTTCTAGGTATATTATTTTAGTAGACTTTTTGTTTAGGAGGTCTGTTGATGGTATATTACTTCGATGTGTGAATAATGAGGAAGTACAAAAATTGTTACAAGAAACTCATGGATCTTTAGATTATGTTATTTACGTTGGTGGCCACTTTTCTGCTAAAGCTACTGCTTTTAAAATCATTAGAAAAGGTTATTATTGGCCTTCAATTTTTTGAGATTCTTATAAATTTGCAAGGTCTTATGACAGGTGAAAAAAATTCGTTGGGAAAGGATGTCTTTCTGCTATGCCTTCGCAACATGTCCTCCCTGGTTTTCCTTTTTCTAAATGGGGTCTAGACTTTATTGGTCCTATTAATCCTCCGTCTTCAACAGGGTAGGTTTTTATCTTGACAACCACAGATTATTTCACTAAGTGGACTAAAGTTGTCCCACTTAGACACTCACAGGACGAATAGGTAATTTGTTTCTTGGAAACTAATATCTTCATCAGATTTGGCATTCCTTCAGAGATTATTACATACAATGGTCTCGCTTTCATTTCCACCAAATTGACTCAATTTTTAGATAAATCGAGGTTCAAACATTTCACCTCATCATCTTATTACCCTCAACGAAATGGGCAAGCCAAGTCTACTAACAAAAATCTTGTTAGGATCATAAATAGGATCATTGAAGATAAGCCTCACCAATGGAACACCCTCCTCACTTATACCCTTTGGGAAGATCGCACTACCACCAAGGTAAGCATGGGTTTCACTCCCTTTCATCTTGTCTATGGTCAAGAAACCATTCTTCCTACTGAGCTGGAACTTTCTTCTCTACGACTGATGCTACAAATTCAAGAATTAAATTCTTCCAATGTCCCTCAAGGGAAACATGCACTATTAGCCTTAGAAGAATAGAGAATGTTTTCCTCGGAAAACATAAAGATAAGACAACAAACCGTGAAGAAAAATTTCAAAAAACACACAAAATCTATCAAATTTAAAGTAAATGAGAAAGTCTTTCTTTGGGACTCATCACATACTGACAGAGGAAGACATTCGAAGTTTCAGAAATTATGGCTAGGTCCTTTCAAAATCGCTTTTTTCCTAGGCGCAAATTCTTATCTTCTAAAGGACTTGGAAGAGAGGTTGTTTTCCTATACTACCAATGGTTCCCACTTGAAACATTATGTGGAACGAGCTTGAATGGTAAACGATGCATAGAATTCACTGTTGTATATAATTTTATGTTTCACTATTTTGTTTAGCTTTGTTTAAGTGGTTTCTCATTTTTTGTAGTTTCATTTCTACCTTTAATTTCTATTGTTTTCCTTTTGATTGTTTTCTTTTATTTATCAGAAATAAGTTTTGGATCAGTTTTTCCACAATGATTGTTGATTAAGGTTGGTTGTCATTGATGTCAACCCTTGAAGAAAGCCCTGCAACACAAAGGTTTGGGTAATGGACCCAATATTTTTTGATGTAAAGATGACTCATTATTGTCTTGTCATGGTTGATAAGAATTAAATATGGATGAACTCCAAAGTGGTCCCCTTATGGTGAAATCCCTCACGGGAAGACGCTTTGCAGAGTAAGATAACCAATGGTTAATTGTGGAATAATGAGATGAATGACAGTGAATTTTTCAGGGAAACTATCCTATATGGATAGTTCTTTTCATTCCATTTCCGGTGGTATGTGGAACGTAACATAACTCCTCACGGTTAGAGAGTTATGACCATGTGAAGTTGGAGAACCCAGGTTTGGGTAATGGACCCAAGTTTGTTTGATCGATAACGATATGATTTTTTCTATATTTGAAGGTAATACTATTCTATATGGATAGCACATGTCATTCCATTTCTGGTGGTATGTGGAACATCACATAACCCCTCACGGTTTGAGAGTTATGGCCTTATCAATTTGGAGAACCCTCATATGTCATCTAGAAGCCCCAAAAGGTCAAAGTAGTCAAAATGGTTTAAGAGATTTTAGAAGGTAAATAATAAAGTGAAGTGATGAGTGTACTATAATTCAAAGTGGATACAAAATAAATTATTTAAATAATAAATTCAATGGAGAAATTAGAAGTGGGTTAACCCTAAAATAAGGAAAGTGGGCAAAGTGACCTAAAAGATGTTTTTAAGGAAGCTACTTGGAGAGTATAAATAAGAGGCAAGGCTCTCTCATTTAAGACACACTTGAGCATATTGAATACCTATAGGTTTCTAAGGTAACCAATGGATATCTAAGCCGAATTTCCGAGGGAAGGTGAAGAAAAGAAGGCCGGAATTCAAGGAAGGATAAATTATTTTGATGATGCTTTCTAAGGTATGTTATTTACAGGTCATCTCACCATTTTTGCAATGACATTTTTTATATAATGATTCAGACCATAAATTGATATTCCATTGAGGAAACATATCCAAGTATCTGTGGTAAAAAATTCAGCTTGTGGGTCGTTGTATTTTTGGAGTTACACTCTGTGGAAAATAGGGTTTGTGGCTAGTCCTGAAACTAGTCAAAAACAAGTGTTTCGGGTAAAAATGTCATAACTTATTCGTATCAAATCCAAATTCAATAAGACCAAATGTGTTGGTTAGAGTACATTCTATAGTATGATGTATAATATTTTTAGATCAATTCAACAAATATTCTTTTTGGGGCATGCTCTACAAGTTCGCTCTCTAGAATAAGCCAGAATTCAACAAGGTATGCCATTTTTGCTATAACTCCTTTTCTGAGAGGTTCCAAGTAGTGAAACCTAGAGGAATTGTACAAAACACATGGAAGAATATTTTGTATCAGTTTCAGATCTTTATTCATTACAGGTACAAAGTTATGATTATTTCAAGTTAGGGTTGTTGACTAATCCAAAACTAGGCATGTGAGACTAAAGAAAAGTTTGATGAAAATGCTAGTCTCTTGTTGTTAAAGTTAAGGAAGGTTTGCAGGAATGTGATCATATACACCAGGTCTATTACAGAGTTACAAATCATATTTGGATGATGAAATTGATGAGGCCATTTGGTTTAAGTACATGTCGGGTACATGGTTGAGACAAGTAGTTGATGAGTTGGCACATACATGAGGTGTATAGTTGATGATGTTGGTACATATTGATGAGTCATAGTTGATGGGTAGTTGACACATGATTGGTACATACTTGGTACATTGTTGGATGCACTTGTTTATGGTACAGGTTGATTACAGGTTGTTTGGTACAGGTTGGTGCATGGTTGATGCACTTGTTTATGGTACAGGTTGATTAAAGGTTGATGCATGGTTGATGCATGGTTCAGATTTATTGGTACAGGTTTACAGCAGTATATATCACAGTGATAGTGTGACATTGGTTCCATCATTCTACTTCTACTTCAGGACAGTTGGACAGGGCAAGGACAGGTGGTTGTAGCCACCTTCTAGTTGTAGCCGGAGAACATAGGAGGTTGTAGCCAGATAATTGGGGAGTTGGAGCTTCTCTCGGGTTGTAGCCTGAGAAACTAGGAGGTTGGAGCCTCCTTCCAGTTGCAGCTGGAAAACAAAGGAAGTTGGTGCTTCCAATGAATGTAATTCTTCAAGACATATAATAAAAAACATTCTTTGGTTTTCTCCCGCTTTGGGTTTCCACATAAAACACCGGTGTATTGTGTATGTGTATGATTGTTCATTTGTTCATTGATCATTATTGGATGATAATTTTACATTGACATAACACTTGGATTATTTTGTTAAAAATGATTAAATTGATTTATTATTGATTCACCACCCCTCTCAGTAATCCAACAAATGGTATCAGAGGAGGTTCCTTCAGAAATCAGTTTAACCACTGAAAGGTAGATCATGGAGAGCAACAACTTGTATAAAGATGGAATAGCACAATTTGATGGAAATAAATATGCTTTTTGGAGCATAAGGATGAAGACATATATACAGGCATAGGGATTTAAAATTTGGCAATCAATTGTAGATGGATACATAGCACCAATAGTTCCACCAACAAATGACAAAGCAGTGAAACTCGATCAAAATAATTCCAAAGCCACAAATTCACTTTTGAATGGTATCAATGAAACAATATTCACCAAAGTTGCACATTGTAAATCCGCTAAAGATATTTGGGACAATCTTCGAAATATTTATGAAGGATATACAAAAGGCAAAGAAGCAAAGCTTCAAACTTACAGGGGTCAGTTCGAACAACTAAAAATGAAGGAAGATGAGAATATTGTAGCCTACTTCTTACAAGTCGAGAAACAGTGAATGCAATCATAGGATTGGGAGAAGAAATCAAAAAATTTGTAATTGTTCAAAAGGTACTAAGATCTCCTCCTATGAGATTTAACCCTAAGATATCCACACTAGAAGAATGATCGGATCTAAACTCAATAAGCATGGATGAACTACATGGAATCTTCACAACATATGAAATGAGAGCTGAACAGGAAAATCCATATGTAAAAGAAGCAGCCTTCAAATCATCCAAAAGATCAAAGCAAAAGAAAGAGAAACAAGAAGAATATAGCAACAACAGTGACGTCTCAGAAGATGGTGAAGAAGTGGCCAACTTCGTCAAAAGACTGAACAAGGGAACCGACGGTATGTATAGAGGTAAGATTCCTTTAATTTGTTTTAATTGTGATGGTATTGGTCATTTTGCTAACAAATTTCCTCATAAGAAAAGGAGAAATGATGAAGGTTACTAAAAAGGCAAACAAACATATAAAGGCAAAATAACTACAAAGAAAGTTTTCAAGAAAATCCTATGCACCAAAGAAGACATCTCATCATCAAATGAAGATGAAGTCAGTGACAGTGAGACATGAAGATTTCTATTCATGGCAGTAAAAGACTCTGACAAAGAAGACTTCGAAGAAGAATATGAAGAAGTCGAAGAATAAATTGAAGAAGAAAAAGTTGACTTTCGAGAAGAATTAATGTGTGCCATAGAAGTTATCAGAAGAGAAAAGAAGAAGATCAAGAAACTACAAGCAAAACTAGACAAAAAACAAGATACTCAAGAACTAGAACAAATGATCACAAAATTGAAAGTTCAAATAGAAGAAGATAAAAGAATTGAAGAAGCACTCAAAGAACAACTAAAAGAAGAGGATAGGATCATCGGAAACTTGGAAGCAGAGATTGTAACACTAAGAAAAGATATTCAAAATAAAAATATGCAGAATAGCTCAAAAGTTTTGGATGACATTATCAGCAGTCAAAAATCCCATTTTGACAAGACCGAACTTGGATAAAATCAGACAGAAAAGGGATCAAGCTCCAAAAAAATAGAGCAAGAAACCTATCCAAAAATCTATGCAAAAACAATCAAAGGGGATAGGAAGATATACAAAAAAGATTACAGGGACACTCCTCCACCAAGAAGATTCAGATTTCAGAATCAACAAATGACAAATAGGCCTCAAGAAGAAGAAGGATTCACAAGAGCACTTCCTTTCAAAATATCCTCAACTCCCATGTATCAAACTATATTTTTTGGTTTATGTTATGCATGTAATAATTTTGGACATAAAGCTGTGAATTGCAGATCTAACAACAGGAACAACAACAACTTTGAGAGTTATACACAAAGGGGTTATTCAAGAAGGCCTAGTGAAACACAGAGAAGAAATTACAACAGGTTTGAATCCTTGAGCAATGAAGTGGAATGTTTCAAATGTAACAATTTTGGACATGTGGCCAAAGAGTGCAAAATGACAATCCCTCCTAAAGAACCTTAACATAACAACAACAGTCACAAACAAGAACCAAAGAAAAGGACATGGATAAGAAAGCAAGATCAGTATAGCAATGAAGAATGAACACTCGTTCTACAAGCTAAGCAGAAGAAATGTGGTTGGTATGTTGACAGTGGTTGTACAAAACACATGACAGGTGATAGAGACAAGTTTCTTACATTACGAAAGGAAAGAGATGGATCAGTCTCCTTCGAAAATGATGATTCAACCAAAATCATTGGAAAAGGCACAGTTCGAATTGGGAACAAGAATGAAAAGGCAGAAAATGTGCTACTTGTGACCAAGGTCATAAAGTTCTATTCAAATGTGTGACCAAGGTCATAAAGTTACTTTTGATTCACAAAAGTGTGAGATAAGAAAAGAAAGTTCAGGGAAATTGGTCGCTACAGCTACAAGAACTTCAAGCAACATATATGTGTTAAGTGAAATTGGAAATGAAAAATGTTGTCTAGGAAAGGAAGATGAAAGTTGACTATGGCACAGAAGAATGGGTCACATACATTTTGATAACCTTGTGAAAGTTAGCAAAAGAGAAGCAGTCAGAGAAATGCCCCAGATCACGAATCCAACCAACACTTTATGCAAACATTGTCAATAAGGAAAGCAAACAAAGACCAGGTTCAAATAAAAGGAATATTCAATGACAAGACCACTGGAAATTGTGCATACTGATCTATTTGGACCAACTAAAACAAAGGGCTTAAAAGGTGAGAAATACTTTATGTTGTTAGTTGATGATTATACAAGAATGACTGCAGTTTGTTTTCTCAAGAATAAGTCAGAAGCTTTTGAAAACTTCAAGATCTACAAGGAAATGGTTGAAAATGAAATGGATTCAAAAATCAATTGCTTGAGATCTGATAATGGAGGAGAGTTCACCTCAAAGGAATTTATGGACTACTGCAACAATCATGGAATAAAAAGTCAATTCTCCGTTTCTAGGACACCTCAACAGAATGGAGTTGTAGAAAGAAAGAACAGGACAGTACATGAAATGGCTCGAACAATGCTAATGGATTCAAAATTGACAGATATTTTTTGGACACAGGTAGTGCATACAACAGTTCACATTCAAAATAGAGTAATGCTTAGAAACAACACTAACAAAACTCCTTACGAACTATGGAAAGGAAGACCAGCAAATGTAAATCACTTCAGAGTTTTTGGAAGCAAATGCTATATCAAAAAGGAAAATGGCGGAATGGGAAAGTTTGAATCTCGCGTGGACAAAAGAGTACTTTTTGGTTACTCAAGTACAAGGAAAGCATACAAGTGTTACAATCTAATATTAAACAAATTTGTGGAAAGCATCAACGTAACAATTGATGAAACAGGCAGACCAGAATCAAAGGAAGAAAACTAATCAATGAAACAACCCTTAGAAGAAGAAGGAGAAGATGAAAAAGAAGTAGAAGAGGGAGATGAAGAGAATCCAATAGAAGTAGAAGAGAAAGTTCAGCAATTTTCTCCAAAGACACCCAATAAACGAATACAAAAGAATATCCTTCAGATCAGATTATCGAAAACAAAGATGCAGGGGTTGAGACTAGAAGAAGAATCCATTCACTAGAACAAACACACCTAGCACTTTTATCTACAATTGAACCAAATTGTTTTGAAGAAGCCAGCAAGGATGAATTTTGGAATAAGGCCATGGATGAAGAATTGGATCAAATAGAGAAATATGACACTTGGGAATTGGTTCCAAGACCAAAGAATAAGAATGTGATTAGAACAAAATGGGTTTTCAGAAATAAATTGAATGAAGATGGACAAGTTACAAGGAACAAAGCTATATCGGTATGTAAAGGATATGCTCAGATTGAAGGAATCAACTTTGAAGAGACTTTTGCCCCAGTTGCCAGAATGGAAGCAATCTGTTTTGTTTTAGCTTATGTATGCTCCAAAAATGTTAAAGTATATTAGATGGATGTAAAATCAACTTTTCTGAATGGGGAACTTGAAGAAGAAGTCTACATTGAACAACCAAAAGGATTTCAGTTGTCAGAGAACATATATTATGTGTGTAAATTAAAAAAGGCCCTGTATGGTCTAAAACAGGCTCCTAGAGCATGGTAGTCTAGACTGGATAAGTATCTACAATAGGTAGGGTTCAGAAAATAAAGTGCAGACAACAACGTCTACATCAAGGTAAGTCAAGGTAATATTTTATTAATTGAAGTTTATGTTGATGATATTATTTTTGGTAGTGATGATGACAAGTTAAGCCATAAATTTGCAAAAGATATGCAAAATGAATTTGAAATGTCGTTACTTGGAGAACTATCCTTCTTTCTGTGACTTCATATACGTCAAAGAAATCAAGGAATTTTTATTTCTCAAACTAAGTATATCAGAGAAATGTTGAAGAGTTTTGGAATGGAAGATTGCAAACCAGTTATCACTCCCATGCAAACCAATTGCAAGTTGAGCAAAGATGATGATTCGAAGTCTACAGATCAGAGGCAATATAGGTCAATGATTGGCAGCCTACTATATGTGACAGCATCCAGACCAGATGTAATGTAGGCAATTGGATAGGTGGCATTATTTCAAGTAGCACCAAATCACATGTATTAGTAGTGAAGAGGATTTTCAGATATCTCAAAGGAACAGAAGAGTTTGGATTATGGTATCCAAAAGGAAAGGATCTATCACTAATTTCCTACACAGGTGCAGATTGGGCAGGTTGTATTGATGACCGAGGAAGAACCAGTGAAGCAACGTTCTACCTGGGTGAGTGTTTAGTATCATGGATAAGAAAGAAAAAATCATCAGTATCTTTATCTACAACCGAGGTAGATTATATTGCAACAACATCATGTTGTACATAGGTACTTTGGATGAAACAAACTCTGACAGATATACAGGTTGAGTATGATGAGCCCATTCCAATCTATTATGATAATACAAGTTCCATCAATATCTCGAGGAACCTGGTGATGCACTCCAAGACAAATCACATTCCAATCAAGTATCACTTTCTACGGGATCAAGTTGCAAAAAAGAACGTCAGATTTGAGTATGTGGGCACAAAAGAACAAGTGGTAGACATCTTTACAAAACCACTTCCACGGGAAGCCTTTGAATATCTTCTCCAAAGACTTGGAGTTATTTCCACTCCAAAATGAATGCTTTTTGAATTCTTATCTTATATATCTTAGATAGACATGAGGAAGTACTATAAGAGGACACATCAATTAGGGGGAGCAGCCCCAGATGGAAAGATACCTTTGCCATTGATGACAAAGGGGGAGAGATTTATCAGATGCAGAGGACAAAGGCATGGTTCGAGGGGGAGAATATTTATCAGATGCAGAGGATAGAGGCATGGTTCTAGGGGGAGCATGGGTGATATGATTTCAATATTGCATCAGAGTGTTGCCATCAATTCCAAAGGGGGAGATTGTTGATTAAGGTTGGTTGTCATTGATGTCAACCCTTAAAGAAAGCCCCGCAACAAAAAGGTTTGGGTAATGGACCCAATATTGTTTGATGTAAAGATGACTCATTGTTTTCTTTTCATGGTTGATAAAAAGTAAATATGGATGAACTCCAAAGTGGTCCCCTTATGGTGAAAGCCCTCATGGGAAGACGCTTTGCTGAGTAAGAGAACCCATGATTAATTGTGGAATAATGAGATGCATGATAGTGAATTTGTCAAGGAATATATCCTAGATGGATAGTTCTTTTCATGCCATTTCTGGTGGTATGTGGAATGTCACATAACTCCTCACGGTTAGAGAGTTATGACCATGTGAAGTTGGAGAACCCAGGTTTGGGTAATGGACCCAAGTTTGTTTGATGGATAATGGTATGATTTTTTCTATATTTGAAGGTAATACTATTCTATATGGATAGTAAATGTCATTTCATTTCTGGTGGTATGTGGAACATCACATAACCCCTCACGGTTTGAGAGTTATGGCATTACAAATTTGGAGGACCCTCATATGTCATCTAGAAGCCCCAAAAGATCAAAGTAGTCAAAGTGGTTTAAGAGATTTTACAAGGTAAATAATAAAGTGAAGTGATGAGTGTACTATAATTCAAAGTGAATATAAAATAAATTTTTTAAATAATAAATTCAATGGAGAAATTAGAAGTGGGTTAACCCTAAAATAAGGAAAGTGGCCAAAGTGACCTAGAAGATGTTTTTAAGGAAGCTACTTAGAGAGTATAAATAAGAGGCAAGGCTCTCTCATTTAAGAAAAACTTGAGAATATTGAATAAATATAGGTTTTTGAGGTAACCAAAGGATATCTAAGCCAAATTTCTGAGGGAAGGTGAAGAAAAGAAGGCCGGAATTCAAGGAAGGATAAATTCTTTTGATGATGCTTTCTAAGGTATGTTATTTACATGTCATCTCACCATTTTCGAAATAAATTGTTTTCTAGAATGATTCAGAAAATGAAATTTCTATGGCACTGAGGAAACATATCCAAGTATCTGTGGTAAAAAATTCAGCTTGTGGGTCACTGTTTTTTTGGAGTTACACTCCGTGGAAAATAGGGTTTGTGGCTAGTCCTGAAACTAGTCAAAAACAGGTGTTTCGGGTAAAAACGTTATAAATTCTTCATAAAAGATCCAAATTCAGTAATACCAAATGTGTTAGTTAGAGTACAATCTGTAGTATGATTTGTAATAGTTTCATATGGATTCAACAAATATTCTATGCGGGGCATGCTCTACAAGGTCGCTCTCTAGAATAAGCCAGAACTCAGCAAGGTATGCCATGTTTTCTATAACTCCTTTTCTGAGAGGTTCCAAGTAGTGACACCTGGAGGAATTGCACAAAACACACTGAAGAACATTGTATATTAGTTTCATGTATGTATTCATTACAGGTACAAAGTTATGATTATTTCAAGTTAGGTTTGTTGACTAATCCAAAACTAGGCATGTGAGACTAAAGAAAAGTTTGATGAAAATGCTAGTCTATTGTTGTTAAAGTTAAGGAAGGTTTGTAGGAATGTGATCATATACACTAGGTCTATTACAGAGTTACAAATCAGATTTGGATGATGAAATTGATGAGGGAATTTGGTTGAGGTACATGTCGGGTACATGGTTGAGACAAGTAGTTGATGAGTTGGCACATACATGAGGTGTATAGTTGATGATGTTGGTACATATTGATGAGTCATAGTTGATGATTAGTTGAAAAATGATTGGTACATACTTGGTACATGGTTGTATGCACTTTTTTATGGTACAGGTTGATTACAGGTTGTTTGGTACAAGTTGGTGCATGGTTGATGCACTTGTTTATGGTACAGGTTGATTACAGGTTGATGCATGGTTGATGCATGGTTCATATTTATTGGTATAGGTTTACAATGGTATATCTCATAGTGATAGTGTGACAATGGTTCCATCATTCTACTTCTACTTCAGGGCGATTGGACGGGGCAAGGATAGTTGGTTGTAGACACCTTCTGGTTGTAGCCGGAGAACATAGGAGATTGTAGCCTCCTTTTGGTTGTAGCTAGATAATTGGGGAGTCGGAGCTTCCCTCAGGTTGTATCCTGAGAAACTAGGAGGTTTGAGCCTCCTTCCAGTTGCAGCTGGAAAACAAAGGAATTTGGTGCTTCCAATGAATGTAATTCTTCAAGACATATAAGAAAAATCATTCAGTGGTTTTCTCCCGCTTTGGGTTTCCACGTAAAACGTTGGTGTATTGTGTATGTGTATGATTGTTGATTTGTTCATTGCTCATTATTGGATGATAATTCTACATTGACATAACACTTGGATTATTCGGTTAAAAATAATTAAATTGCTTTATTACTAATTCACCCCCCCTCTCAGTAATCCAACAATGAAGTCATTCTGTAAGTATTGTTGATCAGTAACAATTAAGTTACACATCTATTATGATGTCCTCCTTGTAGACATTGTTGAAATTGATTTCTTCTTCTGGTACTGTTGTTAGATATATGATTTGATTTTCGTACCTACTTTCTTCTATCCCTTTCTTCCCTCCATTCTGATATTCAAAAGAGCATACTAGAAAACTTCTCCTTGAAATAAGAAACACCTTTACTGTGACTGATCGAATGTTATGCATACAGGACCAAACCCCCTCATACATAACACTATTCATGAGTTATTCCCAAAGTATCGGATAGTTTTTTCCCTTAAGCCAACTTTTTCGCCCTGTTTCATAATCATTCTGGTCAATAATTCTTTGATCTATGTTCATTGGTCTACGAAACCGAATATTATGAATTCTTAATCTGTCGGGAATAGAGTTCCCTATGGAGTCGCTAGTTTGTTGACGCTCAAAAGTGCAACATAAGGTACCTGCTTGCAAATGGTTGCAAACACCTTATGACTTATTATTTAACTATATTTAATAAAATACAAATAGGTGGGACCCCTGGTGAAACTTGTGTAACTATGACAAAGAAATAATAATTATGTTTTACATGCTTATGAGTTGGTTGAGATGAGCCCTACAGTTTATTTGCATTTAAAATATCCATCGGAATGATTAATAAAATATGATGATAAAGGTGATTTGATTTAAAAGGGAATGGCCTTGTTTTTATATGACATTCGCAAGTATTATTATGTTACATTTATTTTGAGAAAGGACCTAAACTCCATGCTTAATTTATATGCATGATGTGGTGACTTCATACCACAAGGGTACATGCATTGTTTGAATTGGAAGCCATGTTGGAATATGTTATCCACAACAAAATATTTGAGTTATGTCACATTGGAGTTTATGAACAATTGTTGTGCACCTTGGTTTAACGACAAGATTGGTTGTATCCCTCGAAAATTGTTATATGTGAACTGGGGCTAGCCACAATAGTTGGTGCATTGTTAAATTGGAACGTATAGAGACTTTGGTATAGTTGGATGCATTAATTGAATTGAATGTTAAATGGTGATGAACTCTATAATGGTTTTGGCTTGTACTAGCCATGAATGCAAGTGGGAAAGGAGAAGTTACATGCAGTAAATGCACGTCACTCAAACTCACCTTAAGCCCGCCACCCTAGTCATTCTTGCACTTTTCTATGTTGGTTGTTGTTGCTCCGATTTGATCAATCGTGGAGGAGGTATAAAAGTTGGTCTTTTCTGCTCAAGGAATATTTTGCACAGGTATGTGGTTTTCTTTCTCTGACATCCATGAACAATTTCTCTGCTCTTTAATTCAATAGTTGTCTCTTGTTTTCTCACGGTATGTGTATTTCCAAAGCTGTTAAAATGAATTCAACTGTGTGTTGGTTGATTTTCAATTTTTTGTTTTCCTGTGGTGGTTGTTGTGAGACCATTGGCATTAAAAGAGTCATGGGTTCCTTTTATTGGTGTAGATACTCACAGTTTTGTTATGAAAAGAATGTGGTTGGGTACTCACAGACCTGTTTTGCCTTTGGTCCCTTGTTTTGGGGTTTTTTTCCTTGTTCAAAAATGTGTTCTCTCTGCCTCTTGCCTGTGGGTTTTTGTGGACACTATGCATATACATGAAGATTGTGGTATTCATGGTTAATATGCCCACGCATAGTCTTGACTCTTTGAGTATTAACACGTAGTACTGTGTAGAGAGTAATATTGTTTCTTGCTCTTTTTGGGCCAAAACCTCAGGTTGTTAGCCCGCTTTCTTCTGCCACCTATTGTTCACTATTGCATTGAACCCTATGAATTATTGTGGGAGTGTTGCTTACTCTGAATTTGATAGAAAACATTGCTTCGTGCTCTTTTTTGGGGGCACGGGTTTTGATTGGTCATTTTCTATGCAAATTATTGTTATAATGTGAGCTTGCCATGTTTTATTGTAATTAAAAAAGGCACCTCTTTACAAGTTATGTGACGTTTGAATGAGGTCTGTGAACAAGAAAGTAATAGGATAAGGAACTTTGATGAAATATGGTTCGATTAAAATAATGGTTATATACAAGGATTGTTTTAACTTTTGGGGCACTTCACAGGACCCTGTGGGTGATGAGGACTTTGCTGATTTTGATATTATGGTTGTATCCTGTCCACTTCAAGGCTATTGTTGTATTTCTTGTGGTGATTACGATGCTATTCATTTTTCATTTCCATTATGTATAGGAAGTATTGTTATTATGGTTATTTTTATTTCTGGGAAATTGATTACTGTGTAATACATTTATGAGGAAAGTGAACATTTTTGTGAAGCAAGCATCAATTTTGGGTTTTTTTTTTAGGAATAGAGTATTATTTAAATTTTAAAAGTTTTGAACAGTAAGAAAGTTTGATTGTGGATTGATATCAGAGATGGCATGCTTGATGTATCATTTGAATAGTATCCATAAGATACCCCACCCATTCTACCATTTTTCGCTAATTACACCCCCTTCACGATCCCAACTTCACGTATTCATTCCTTGTTCTGTGATATTTGTTTTGGAGAGGGGTCTATGTGGAAATAAAAGAAAGTTGATATTGACAAGGGTTGAAGACTGATGTTCTCGATATCTTTATTATGCATTTTATTGTTCTATTAATTGTTTGAACAATATTCATATATTAATTCCCCTCCATAATATCATTTTTCTCTAAATACAATCCCTTCACATTTCCCATGAACCCTATCGATTCCATGTTCACGTGACAATTAATGAATTACATGTTATGGATGGATTGCATATGTCTCATAGTAAATTCTAGAGCCAACTATTGACTTATGTAAGTAGAGTTTCATGTACGGTTTACTAAGAAATTCATGACTGTCAAATTGTTGGTACATGATGATTTTTTTCAATAGAGGTAGCAATGGTCGAAATAACAGAGGAAGGGGAAATTGGAATCGAGGTCATATAAGGCCAAGATTTTATATTCATTTTGACGCTGACCCGCAAGAGTTAAACCAATTGTTTCAAGTTGGGTTATTTATTGGGTTGGCCATGGGATATTACACCCTCGACTAGAGAGACCCCCTTTCCAGCCTCCTCAAAATTTTCCCGGTACTCGCGTTCCTCCACATGTGTCTTTGCAGCCTGAAGTCCCCGCAAATGACAGTTGGTAAGAAATTGTCCACCAGTCTATCTCCCACCACCATGGATGGCCCACTATCTCATTTCCTTTACCACCACCAATTAACCCCAATGTTCAAATTGCTACTGTTATTTCGCCAGTACAATCCTTGCACGTTAGCAAGAGATTAAACACCAACATTCTACAACATGTGCAAGACAAAGGAAAAGTAGTGGCCTCCCCCTCTAGTCCATCCACTAAATCCTCTAAATATGTGTCTTCCCACCTCCACCTCAAGGATGAATGCTCCCATGTGATCAGTGAAATACAACCTCAAAGTTCTAACCAACCAAAGGCCACTCAAATAAAGTCAGTTGGGGACAACAGTGAGAAGAGGAATATGCCTCGCAAAGCAACAAATATGGGTTCTAAATGTTTTTATGTTTATGATTTTTAGTGATGAGGACATCGTTTAATGGTTTTCAGTATGTTTTGGATAGAAAGCCTTGTTTTTGGATATTTTGTGGATAATGTGAATATATTATTTTTGGGATATGATATAAATTATGGCTAATATTTAATATTCAGTTTAAGTGATTTCCACGGGAGTTACAAGGGTGTTATATGGCCTAAAAAAATATTTTTTTTATACTTTGCATTTGATGGTAACAAGAAGAAATAATGGGAGTCACAAGGGGTCCAACCTATTTAGTCATTATTAATTAAGACCCTTAATTATATATTATTATTATTTATTTCTCCTAAACTAATTTGTTAAGTCAATTTGACTTAACTAAATAAAGTAGTTGAACTACTTCAAATGATTGGGAAAGAATAAAAGCTCAATTGGATGAAGAGACAAAGGAGAATAGAAGGAGAGAGAGACAACACTAAGGTTTTCTCTTTATTTAAATGAGATAGTTTCATTTTTCATTCATTTCTGAGTTTACTTGAAATCCTAATCCTCTTATTGACAGCAGGGTCTCATTGTAGACAACGAGGTTCATTACTGAATTATACTTTTCATCCGCTTGTTTTAGAGGTGTTGATTCATCCTTCATAGTCTATGTATTCTTGTATGTTTGTGAATTAATTTTCCTAGCTGATAAAGAATATCTTGCAGAGTCAAAATGGCAGCAATTTCTGGCAAGTTGATCCAGATCATTGATTTCAATTTTATTTTACTGTTGGAGCCATTTTGTATGGTTCCCATAGGCGATATCTAAATTTGACTTTGGTCCATACCCTCGTAGGGGTTTATAAAGAGAAATACACTTTTGGTATCTCATAATTAAATAAAATCAGATTGTTGTTCTGTATCATACATGTGTTTTCATGACTTGGTTACTTTTTCTCTTTTCGTCTCCATGTTTACTTTATTGTAAAATCTGTATACTTTTCAGTAGATTTGTATAAATTTTATTTTACATTGCAACATATACAAATTATAAAATCAACCTTAATCCTTGTAATTAATACTCGCAGATTGAGTGAATGTTTTTGAGGCTATAAATACCAGGTGACATTCCCAACTATCTTGTCCTAGCTAGGCAAGATCTAAACATGATTGAGTAAGGTGTTCCATACCCTTTCCTCAACATTTATTTGGCGACCATACTAGGGAGATCTTCCATATCTCTCTGGTTAATTATATTCATGATTATCTTTGAATCTTTCTATTTTTTTTTCATATGTTCTTTGATTGATTTTTCTCATGAAAATACTTTCTACAAGGCATCCTAATATTGAACACAATCTTAATGACCAAAATATCATTCCCTTGACTTTATTCAATACCATTATAGAAAATGATAGTACATGTGATGAACTTGAACACTCTTGAGAAGTAGTGGAACAAGATATAAGTATCTGTGAACGTTGGGAAGCCAGGCAAAGGCAACCTATGAATCAACAGTAACCTCCCTTCTTCTAAATATTGGGTTTTCATTTTCATGTCCTTAAATCCTCGGATTTCTAGAAGAAGAAGAGGATTGTCCCCTGAAGCTATTCCTATCATTGAAATAAGAAGGAGAAAAGCCATTTTGTTGACCCAAGAAAGCACTCTAAGGAGGACTTTGTATAAATCTACCATCTCAGCCTTTTCTCCCTTACCCATCACTCCCAAAATGGAATCTGTAGGTGGTACTAGTGGTATTGGAGGTGCTTCATCATCCCAACCTTAGGCCTCATTAGTAATTTGTATTTTATATAGCCATCAAGTTCCTATCCAATATTCTACCAACCCTGCTAAAGTTATAAATAAATATGGGCTTTTTCAGTTTGAGGAAGATGCTACAACCACCCCATGGCATGTATCTTCTCCCTTGAATCTAGCACTCGCTACTCGTCCATTACCCAAGTTTAAGGAGCATCTTCCTAGGTTCTCGGGAAATAACATTTTCTCTACAAATGATCATCTAGTGGAATTTTGTAATGCCTATCATAATATCGGAGCTAACGATAACGATACATGCATGTGCTTATTTTTCAAATCCCTTGAAGGGAAAGAAACAGCTTAATTTTTTGATATCCCTCCAAAGATCCTTTCCACTTGGGAAGAATTCGTTTATTGGTTCAAGTGCACTTATGGACAATCTAAGAGCCCGACCGAATAATTAAGAGAATATAACAATATTTCTTACAAATATGGTGAGACTATCAAGTCCTTTAACCTCCACCTCACCAAACTGTATAATCAAATCCTTGAACTAATCTTCCCCCAAATCCAAGCCGCCTTCATGCATTACTATAACGTGCTTCCCTCTCCTTATCATCATAGGCTCGAAGAAAAGGCTATTGACAATCGTTTCTTTGCTCTCCACACTTGTGTGGAGTATGAAGAGAAACTTGAAAGAACAGGTCTCCCTAAAGGAGACTCAGTCAAACAAACAAATATGTTTTCCCTCTTACAACTTGTACAAGATATGAATAATCGAATGATAGCCTATGAATGAAAGGGGAATGTTCCCTCACTTACTCATGGGGCATCATCTTCTTCCTCAACAACTTTTAGGAATACCAATGAAAAAAAAATTCATTCGAAATCCATCATGCCTCATAGTTGGTGTAACTTCTGCGAAGAAAATCATGAAGAAAGTACTTGTGAGCTTGATAAGAGTGCTAGAGACAAAATATTTGGCAAGAACCCCAAAACCACCATTTATGTTCTAGATTGGGCAGAACCAGAAGATGTCGTGATTATAAATACTAGGAGAAAAAATTATGCTCCTAAAGGAAAATACGGCCCTCCTTGTGCTTCTTCCACTCCATCCTCATCTTCACAAGGTACTAATGTAAAAATTGTCATAGTTACTGAGATTCAAGGAGTTCATTCCCTTCTCCCCCTTTCAAGTATAACATTCTTAACCTATTGGCTAACATCAAGGCTGATGCTACTCTTTTGGACATGGTTGTCTTCCCTGAACAACAAAAGAATCTCAATAATTTTATGGAAGGAAAATCTTCCACCATAGCCAATCTTTCTAAAGAGGCAAAAGAAGAGGATTCCACTCTAAATAAAATAGGTGTAAATAATTTTAGAAACCCTGTAAAAAATCCTCCATTTTTCATTTCTGTAAAAATTATGGACAAGATATCCCATTGTTTCCTAATTGATGGTTGTTCAGGTCCAAGCATAATGTCAAAAATCATTACGGAAGAGCTAGGCTTATCATGTACCAATGAAAATTCTAGAAGCATGCTCTCCTGAAACAGTTTTTGGCATTCAACAATAAGTGAAATCAAAGATGTGACGTTAGTTCTATGTGCAAATCCTGAGATAAGGACAACCCTTAGCATCCAAGTAATTGACATGTCGGTAAGAAACTATTCTATTATCCTAGGAAGAGACTGGCAAGCCCTAACAGGTGGATATCTTTCACTTGATGGGACACACTTATCTATTCCCCGGAATGGAAAGAATATCATAGTCCTAAGAGAAGGAATAATTTCACCATACATAGAGAGTATTCCTCAAACAAATGTAAATTATCTTGAGGAAGACTTAGGTGTATACTCTATCTTTGTTGATGAGGGTGACACAACTTTAGAACAAATTGATTTAGAAGATGATATGTGGCACATGCATTTCGATGGCTCATGCTCAAATGAAGGTAATGGAGCTGACATTATCTTGTAATCACCTATAGATAAAATCCACAACTTTCCTTATAGGTTAGAGTTTGTGATGCAGACCCCCTACCTCTACCTCGGCAGGGTCCGCTGACCTCCCAGTCAAGGATCTTTCTTCCCTCTATTGAGCTGAGGAAGCTCTTCGATTCCCTGTTGGAATCCCATGAACAAACCCACAGATCCTTTTATGAAACTCGCCCTGCGTGACTAAGCACCAAGCATGAGCCTCACCTCCACATGACCACGTGTTGTGACCGAATGACTCTCCAAAAGGTGCACCGAGTTTTGCAATTTCACGATTTCACCTATCGGGACTTTGCACTGCGAGGCACCCTGACTCTCTCAACTCACAAAAATCTGAAAGGAGCTCCACCTGTGTCATATCAATGGTCCATGATATCCATGATCTAATGGTCCAAATCTCCCTTTTGCTTATCGGGACTTAATGTTTCGCGAAGCCGAAAGACTTCTCTCCTCAGGTCTTCTAATCCCTAATATCCTGATATCTGCTTCACGACAGATCAACAGTCTATGCTCCTCCTTCGATCAATGTTTGTGATCATTTCACGAACTCGAGCCTCACGAGTTCTCACAACTTGCGACCTCATGGTTCTAATGGTGTCGAGATTTCATGACTTGCGACCTCCAAGTCACAAATTCTTTCACATCCCTGACCTTCAAAATGTCGATATTTCGGGGCGTTCAAATTTGATGGTTCACGCTCCTCTGGATATAATGGTCTAGATCTCGTCCTCTACATCTTATCTAATGATTTTTGTGCTCCTCCTCCTAAGATTTGGCACCCTTCTTCCCAGACTTGGAATATTTCAATGCTTCGAAGGTCTTCGGCCTTCAAATTGTCTCCTGCGAGCCCTGAAACTTTGGGTCTCACCTGCATTCTGGAAACACTATCCCTCTTGAGATTTCATCAATGAAACTTGACCTAGGTCCTAGCACATTCCTTGTGCTATGTGTGCATATTTGTGCTATCTCTCCTGATCTTTCCTCATTCTGAAACCTCGAAGGGGTTCCTCGATCTTTGCAACTCTTTGTAGGATCCTTCCATGTTGTTGTGCTATCTTTCCTGAGCTTTGTCTCGGGCTTTGGATTTGAATCTCTAAGGGACTTGGCCCTTGTATTTCCCTTCAAAGGGGAATTTGGTGCCCTCCTAGAAACCTCTTGCTCAAGCACTCCTTGCTAAGCCTATAGAGTGTTAAGCAACTCTGTAAGTGCCTTCTCTGCAGACAATTATCTTATCTCTTTTGCTCAAGCACTCCTTGTTGAGCCAATAGAGTCTTCAGTAACTCTGTAAGTGTCTTTCCCCTGCACACTTCTTCTTCTTACAGAACTCAAAATAGAGTTCTCCTTGTGCATTCTTTGCACTAGCTTGACGACCTCCTGGAAGAGCTTCTACAGAATCCTCTTCTGTTCTGTATCTATGTGCCTCCTATACACAGTCTTCCCTCTAGAGTATTCAGTAACTTTGAGTTTCCTCTTGAGTCTGTAAACTATCCTGGTGTTCCCTCCTAGCACGTTCTCCTCTGAACTTGACAGAGAGATTCAAATGTGCACTCCTTGTGCTGGCTACAAAACTTCCAACATTATGTTGTGCACTCTTTGCACAGCCTAAAGAACCCAAAATGATTCAACAAAATCAAACAAAGATAGAGAAATCTATCTTCCTACTGTAAATGAAACTTAACATATAACTACAACATTCATTCATGAAATACATAAACACATGAATAACAATATGCAGGAAAAACTGCTTTTCTATTAACTTTGTGTTTCTATACAGATGTTTACAAAAATTGGACTGTAACAAAGTCACAGATATCTCAAGGTCTCTCTCATAAATTCTAAGACCTCCTAAGGCGTCTCTACCTGATATCTCTCTCTCTCATCTCCTAATTACAAAAGAGGTCTCTACGAGCTTATCCTCTTCATCGCCTTAGTGAAATCGCTATCCCCGTTATGGCACCATACTTCTACAGCTACATTACATAAATGGATGTCAAGACCTGACTACCATCTGGACCTTCTACATGCAACCATTTAAGGAAACCCTATCCACTACCTATACAAAGGCATGGCCTAGCATTTATCAGCCTTACAACATGATAATCCATATAGGATTATTTTAAATTTAAAAATGGGAGGGTCGAAACCTCTCCCTTTCCCCATTGCGCATCTGCATGTTGGCGTGATGGTGCATGTGCTAAGGTGGAGCAATGCTTCTGCATCATACTCTCCTACTAGGAAAAACATGAGCTCCTACTCATGATCTCCCCTTCTCTAGTGTTGAAGTCCTCCTGGATCCCAATTTCTCTTCTGGAGCTATCCATCTGCTCCATTGCTTCACTGTTGTTGCTTCTTTCCTACTGCTCTTGCAGGCTCTCCTCTGTTCATATTCCCTTCACTGACTGCTTCTGTTGATCTCAACATTATCTTTCTGATTTCTTCTATCACTCTGTCCATCTGTTCCAGTGGATGATTCTCCTTATGCAGTCTTCTTGGCTGCAACTCCACCTTATCAATGGGTAGATCATCATGATCCCCCATGTCATTTTCTTCTTCTGTGGCATTATATTGCCACTCTACTGCAGACTCCAGTTCTGCAGTATCTTCTTCACTAACCCGTTTCTCAGTCACTTCCTCTGAAATATTAGCTTCTACCATTTCTCTTTGTGTTGGCTCAAGTCCAACTTCTTCCAACTACTCCCTAGGCTAGTATGCTCCTCTATCTGCTTCCAATTTGATCTGTTGGATGTGAAAGCTTTTCAATATCACCCTCCTCTCTAGGGCTTCCAATTCTTCATACAGATCAGCAAAATACATGTTGTCTATTTCCTCTTCTGCTACAGGTTCCAGTGCTGCAATCATCTCCGTTTCATCTTCCTAGCTGAAAATTTCGAGCAATTCTATTGAATGCTCATCTCCTTCGGCTAGGGTAGACATCAGTGTCTTATCCATTTCTTCCTCTTCTCCTTGGGCAGCTTATGATATCTTCTCCTTCATCATGATAGTCACCGCTAGTTTTCCTTCTTCTGTTGTTGCATCTACAACACATGCTCTGGCCTCAACTGGGCTATCTGGTAGGAATAGTTGAATTCCCCCAATGATCAGAATGCTCCTTTGATCCTCTTCCTTTGTGATGGAAGTATTCAACCTCTCATAATCTTCATTCACGTGGTCTTCAAACCAACATGAATCTTCATCTATCAACACTCATTGTTGACCTGAACTCACTTCTGAGCTCCCGAGATTTCATGCAGTCTCATTTCTCTCCCCTTGCCCACTTGGCAATTTGGGATTCCTCCTTTGCCTCCTTGGCAGTCTATGAGATCCAATGATCCCTCTTCCTTTCCCACCTAGAAACTTGAACTTTCATCACTTCTCCTCTGATAGCATACGAGACCTCCACCTGATCTCTTTCCATGGCCCACCTAGCAACTCGAAAGTCCATTTCTACCTACCTGGAAGTTTACGAAATCCTCTGCTAATGTCATATCATTTCCCACCTGGAAATATGAATTTTCGTTGTTTTCCTCCTGACAGTCTATGAGATCCTCCAATGATCTCATATTATTTCCCACCTGGCAATTTGAAAATTCATCTCTGCCCTCCTGGCAGTTTATGAGACCTGAAACTGATCTCCCTTCCTCATCACTGGGGGTTTCTCCAACTTCTGGCTCACAAATGCAAACCAACTATGTGTCACTAAGGTTTTCAGCATACCTCAGCCACTTCCTCAACTCTTTTTGTTGTTTCCTGGCCAACAACTTTTGAACAGGCCATTTGGATTTCCTTTTTAGAGGCCATTCATACCTCCAGCATACCTTTTCCTCCTACTGCATATTCAATGTCAAATGTTCCATTCTTGTGTAAGTTTTAAACCTGCGAAGTAAAGAAATGCATATATATTCTTAAGCAAAACATAAATTAATCAATGTCTCATTCACATCATACACAGAGATTTATACTAGAAACCCTCAACCGGGGAAAACCTTTCTTATTTCATTATATCAAATTTTACCATTCATCATACAATATATACAATGTTTTTAATTATTCCGTAGATACAAAAACCCTAATCCCTTAATTCGGGATTAATTTAGAAAATCACTAAAAATAGCAAAAACCGTCCAAAAACAATTTTCTGAGCGCTTCCCCGAACACTGCCCGTAACCAGGGGGGGCCATACCTGGCCCCCCCTAGGACTGCCCTAGGAAGTGCCCAATGCACATGACACAAAGAGCACTACTACGAGGGATCGTCAAATGCAGTTGTTGAATCTGATGCACCCACACACACACACATGAAAAGAATATAACACATACCCAACA
This sequence comes from Picea engelmannii, assembly GCA_009831015.1. Classification (NCBI taxonomy): domain Eukaryota; kingdom Viridiplantae; phylum Streptophyta; class Pinopsida; order Pinales; family Pinaceae; genus Picea; species Picea engelmannii. The sequence goes on from ML795366.1 coordinate 310,516, forward strand.
TTCTCCCACTTGTTATTTTCTTTGCATCCAAGGGTCCATGTGATTATATATAGTCAACAATCCAAGGCAGCAATGCCCATTGTTACTCTACACCAGGAGAAATTTTTTGTGCTCACAGACTTTTTCAATGAATATGCAACATTCTTCAAACTGTCAACCTTTTCCAGTAACACCTTCTTTTCCTCAACCATGTATCTCACAAAGTGATATTGAACATCAATATGCTTTGTCTTCGAATGACAAGTTGGGTTATTTTCCAGGAAGATTTCACTATGACTGTCACAATATAATCTCACTGCTTTTTGTACCAACCCAATACCTGGACACAATCTCTATAACCATACTGCTTCCTTTCTTGCATGAGTGGCTGCCATGTATTCAACTTCTGTAGTTGAGAGTGCCACTACAACCTATCTTTTGCTCATCCAACTGATTGCTCCTCCAAATAGGTTAAACACATACCCACTTGTAGATCTTTTGTGATCCATATCTCCAGCCCAGTCTACATCAACAAAGCCATGTATGTCCACCACTCTATCCAATCCTGGTCTTCCTTGGTAGCACAATCCATAATTGATAGTGCCACACAAATACCTAAAGACCCTCTTTACTGTTGTCCAATGCTCCTTCCCTAGTTTTGACATATACCTGCTCAAAACTCCCACTGCATGTGCAATGTCCGATCTAGTATAGACCATTGCATACATCAAACTACCAACTGCATTGGCATATAGAACATGGGACATGTCCTCTTCTTCTTCCTGTGTCTTGGGACACTTATCTGCAGATAACTTTAAACCTATAGGAATAGGAACCTTGACCAGTTTACTTCCATGCATATTAAACCTCTGCAATATTGTCTCAACATATTTTCTCTAATTCATCCAGAGTTTCTTGTTTGCACGATCTCTTTTAATTTCCATTCCCAGAATGAAGTTAGCAGCACCGAGATCCTTCATGTCAAATTGGAGGATAGCTATGATTTCATCTCCTTGATAACATCCATGTTATTTCCTACCAACAACATGTCATCAACATACAACACTACATAAATGAAGTGATTACCAACCTGCTTGGAATATACACAGTGATTAGCCCTGCTTCTCACAAATCCCAATCCAAGGATGTATGTGTCAAACTTTTGGTACCACATCCTAGGTGATTGCTTGAGACCATATAGTGACTTCTTTAGCTTACATACTAGCTCTTTCTTTCCTTTCACTACAAAGACTTCTGGCTGCTTCATGTGGATTTCTTCTTCTAGATCCCCATGTAGGAATGTTGTCTTCACATCCATCTATTCCACTTCAAGATCAAAAGCAGCAACAATAGATAAAAGAAATATAATAGAAGTTAACTTAGAAACAAAAGAAAAAATTTCACCAAAGTCAATTTCCTCTACCTGGGAATAACCTTTTGCTACTAACTGAGCTTCGTATTTCTCCACTTTTCCTTCTGCATTAAACTTCTTCTTAAACAACCATTTTCTACCAATAGATTTTCTTCCAGCTGGAAAATCAACTATTTCCCATGGCTCATTCTTATCCAAGGCATCCATTTCTTCAACCATGGCCTTCTTCCATAGTTTACTATCCTCTGAATTCTCTGCTTCCCTGACAGTTATGGGATCATCATCAGTAATAGATAAAGAAAAATTGGAATGGAAATCAGGTGGACTATACCTTTCTGGTTTCCTTCTATCTCTCACTGGTCTCCTCAAAACTTGGGTATGAGGTTCTTCTTCTTCTTCTGCTTCATCTTCTAGAGATGATTCAGATTTTTCATCATCCAACTCTAGCTCTATTTTCTCAGGTTCTTCTAGCCTTGATAGGAATTCTTGTTTGGAAACATATTTTACCTCTCTGAAAACAACATCTCTACTGTAAACAGTCTTCTTGGTTTCTGGGTTCCAAAGCTTATAACCTTTCACACCATCTTTATAACCAATAAAGATACACTTTTCATCCTTTTAATCCAGCTTACTCCTATTTTCCTTTGAAACATGTACATAAGCATCACAACCAAACACTCTAAGATGTTGAAGAGAGGGTTTCTTTCTAGTCCATACCTCATGTGGATTTTTATTATCCAACGCTGATGAGGGTGATCGATTGAACAGGTAACATGTTGTACCCACTGCATCTGCCCAGAATTCTTGTCCTAACTCAGCGCTGTTGAGCATGCTCCTTGATTTTTCCATCAGTGTCCTGTTCATCCTTTCTTCAACTCCATTCTGCTGAGGAGTGTATGGAGTAGTCTTCTGCCTTACTATACCACACTTCTTACAGAATTCTTTGAATTCATTTTCGCAGAATTCTCCACCGTTATCTTTTCTCAATACCTTTATTTTCTTCTCTGTCTGATTTTCTACCAGATCCTTAAACTCTTTAAATTTATCAAATACCTCAGATTTATTTCTAAGAAAATAAATCCATGTGTTCCTTGAGAAATCATCTATGAATGAAACATAATACACATATTTACCTAGGGATGGAACAGGAACAGGTCCAAACACATCACTATGTATCAACTCTAAGATCCCCTTTGCTCTTGTAGCACCAGATGGGAATCTTACTCGATTCTGTTTTCCATATATGAAATGTTCACAAAAATCAAAATCCAGAGTGCAATTATACATACCTTCAACCATACCTTTATCGTGTAGTGTTCGAAGGCCCTTTTCTCCAATATGCCCCAGTCTTTGATGCCACAACATGGTCTTCTTTTCTGGGACAATATTGGTCTGGTCTCCTTCATTTCTCTACTCAGGGACAACATAACTTTTACACCCATTAGTATAAGTTCTTCCCAACAACTTTTACAGAGTTCCACATCGAACTCCCCTCATCAACACCATTTCTCCTCATACCATCTTGCAAGTGTTCTTTTCAAATACAGTTTTCACTCCTGCATCATCCAACTTGCTTACAAATATTAGGCTCCTAGCTAGTTTTGGAATGTGTAGAACCCTAGGGAGAGTTCTAATCCTTCCATATTTTAGAAGCAACTTAACCCTTCCACGTCCCAAAATTTTAGTTGTCGAGTCATCTCCTAGGAATACATCACCATCATCGTATTTTTCATATTCAGAGAACCACTCCCTGTGAGGAGTCATATGGTATGACGCACCTAAGTCGATCAACCATACATCACGGTCTGCATGTGTACTTGTAGATGTTAGGTAAACATCACCTCCTTCTTCAGTGGAGGTTTTTTCCTCTATGGAAGAGGTACTATCAGATCCCTTTGGTTTATCAACCTTCTTAGACTTGCAATCTTTCTTATAATGCCATGTTTTACCACATTTCCAACATTTCCTCAAATATTTTCCTGGAGACTTAGATCTACCTGTAGATTTAGATCTCCCCCCCCCTCCAAAGGATTACCAGGATTCTTGTCTTGGGTACGACCTCTTACAAATAAAGCATATGTTCTATGACTATCCATGATTTTCCGCCTCATCTCTTCAGATAACAAGGATGAAACTACATCCTCATACTTCAATGTAGATTGAGTGGTACTACCAATTGCTACAAATAGATTATCCCAAGAGTCTGGAAAAGAACATAACAAATTAATACACTTATCTTCTTTTTCAATCGTAATATTGACAGAGACAAGATGACTTACCAAAGTATTAAAGGCATTTAGATGTTCTGTCACAGAATCTCCATCTTCCATCCTAAGATGATACAACTTCTTTCGAAGAAACAACTTGTTTACCAGGGACTTTGATTGATACAAATTCCCCAACTTATCCCATAG